>JAUCNO010000236.1:1471143-1498983 GCA_032353835.1 Enteromius viviparus
ATTTGAAATATACATTTCTGGTAATAGTTCTTATGTTTCTGGTGGTTACTTAAAAAAAAAAAAAAGTCCAGGTCATGTTCAACATAAATAAATAAATAAATAAACTCTATTATGGAATTCACCCTGTAGCTAAATCAAAGCATGATCTATGACTTAGGTTCAATTAATTTGATTGGAAGCAAATCTAAGAGATGAATTCCAGAACTCGAATAGGAGCAAAAATAAGAGATTTATGTCACATTTTGTTAAATTATTTTTTAAGTCAGTAACTTTATTAGTCGCTCACTTAATTTGCAGCTTTTTAAATCTCACCTACGCAGAATGAAAAGGTGCCTAATTTTGTTTGTTTTCTTTTGCTGAGCAGTGAAACGATCCGGAGATTTTAAATCAAGGGGAGTGAAATTATTACCTGGAAAAGACAACACAAGTAAATTTTCAATAAGTAAGTGCGTTTCTTTCTCTTTGTAAAATGAAATACACACAGTCATTTGTTGAGTGCTTATCTGAATGCATTTTTATCAATTAACGGTGCTATTATGTAGGGTGGGTGATAAGATCCTATATATCGTGATATGAGTCACAAAAACAATATATATCACAATATACAAGATATTTTTGAATAAAATACATTTTTAATGTATTGTGAAATTTCATTATACTCATCCCCCGGTTTCACAGATAAGGCTTTTAAGCCTAGTCCTAGACTAAATGCAAATCTTTTTTCTTCTTAGGCATGCTTATAAAAATTACTTAAATGTCCTAATTGAACTATGGCCTAATCCTGGCTTGGTCTACATGAAAATGGTATCGAAAGAAAAACTAATACAAGCATAAAAAACTCTCAAGCTTAAAGCAGTCAGTGATAAAATAAGAACAAACTTATTAATTGGAGACAATAGAGCAAAGACATAAATGAAACAGATCTATGTGGAAAACTTAAGGCACTAGAAACAAGAACAACTAAAAACACTGTAAAGTAAATCAGTAAAGATTTATCACTTTTGAAGTTATAAAAGTCAATAGAAGTGAGAAGTTCTCTCATTTATTGTTAAATCAACATTACTAACATTAATAACTAGACAGCAGCTGGTTGAAGTAGCTGTCACTTTAAGACTGAATGCACTACTCTGCTTTACAGCTATAAACCATAGTGCTTAAATGTGCTGTAAGTAAGTTTTGGACTCTACTAAAGGAAAAAAAGAAATGTCATAATATGTCCAGATATCGAGAAAACATGCTAGGTTAGCATAGTTTTTATCTAAAAAAAAAAAAAAAAGATGTGTGAAACCTGCCCACTGCTAGTTTACCCAATTGGATTTGTCCATCCGGGCTGCCAGTTGGAGTTTCATTCATTGTCATGTGTGTTGCTCTTGTTGGTGTCATCAATCTGGCAACCTGTTAGTGAGAGTCATGTCTGAGAAGGAGTGGAAAAAAGTCGAATTGGGACTGCAATACCTAGTTCAACCATTAGTTGTTAATTCTACAAACGGCACCTGTTATATAGATAATATAGACTAGTTTACCGGTATATCGCACACTATCATGATATATCAGATGCTTATGGTATTTCGATTTAGCAATTTTACTAATGGTTAGTATGACTGAAATCGTGTTTTATACAGTATGAGAATCTAAAAATGAAAGTTCTGTCACCATTTTCCCTCAAGTTGTTATGACAATATGCTTTGGATCTACAACCCCCCCGCCCCCACACAAAATATTCTGCTGCGTAACTCATTATGTAGGCTTGCTGAAGTAGAAAACAAGCAGCTTTAAGTCCTGCTCTCGAGTGCTGCTGCATGCAATGCGTAATTATGGCTGTTAATACTGTTGCTCTAATGTCATAAAAAAGCTCTCCGCTGCTTAATTTCTTTCTGATGTGCATTCCCGTTAATTGTTTAATATTCCGTAGATGATCTACACCTTCAAAGCCCATGATTCATAAAGCACGAACAATGCCACATATTTGTAATCCTCTCGCTTTCCATTTAGCAAATGGATCAAAGGAAATTAGAGCATCCAACGAAACCAAAATCTGCATTTTGATTAATTGAGCTTAGCTTGACTTACAGGTCCCTCACCCACAGAAGCTCCTCGGTAGAGAATGTCAAATCTGTGAAGCGAGTGGCTTCAGAAGGGCTCACAGGTGGCTGGATTTCACTCCAGCTGAGTTTAATTACTGGCCATCCAAACCACCGGCCTAACCTGGATCCCGATCGCTATCTATGGTAATGATTTGTGCAAGCTGCGAAAGTGAACAAGTCCTTTTTTATGGCTCCACGTGCACCGGCGTCGAAATGAAACGCAGAATGATTCATTTCACCCTCGACAATGTAGCACTCCAAACACTTAATTACAACTGGATAGAATTTTTATGAGCCTCTATTTCACAGTGCCTGCATCGTGCGTTCGGAAATATGAGTTACGAGTGAATTATCAGGCCTTATTCAGGACCCCGGTCTGCTGCCAAACACCCCTTTCTAAATGCTTCCCTTAAATGATCTGCATAACATCGCCTCCTGCGGTAATTATCGCGAGCTAACACCTATTTATAGACGAGATATTGCGCCAACTTCTCTTTTGATTGAGGACGAATGTCTGTGTGTGATAACTGAGGCTGTGATGGTTTTGTGTTGGCTTAGATCTCCATATGCCGTTTCTTCTCCCACAGTGAATGAAGGGATGGTCAAGCAGGTCTCTAACTTCTGCCCGGACCCCGGGGAACCGGAGAACGGCAAACGCATTGGCACTGATTACAGGTAGACAGGCTGTTCACACGGACGCATGCAATTTTGTTTGAAGGAATTGATGGGGCAGTTGTCATGCCATGCAGTTGTGATAGTATAACTCATGAATATTAATTAGGCCATGCACGTATAGTTTAACATGATCTCTTACTGTTTTGATTTGCTTATAAACAGGAATATTTAACAGATTCTGAACAGAAGTTGAAACAGAAACTTAAACGGGAACATTAAAGTATCAAAAATTAAAGAAAGAAGAGTTAGCAACAATTATAGTTTGTTTTGACATGTTACAATCTTTTTTTTTTTTGCTTAGATTTTAATATTTTGCTTTGTTTAAATGTTGTTTTAGCAAAATAGTAATTTAATGTTAAATATTCCTAATATAAATATTAGATGTTACTAATATAAATATTAGATGTTACTAATATAAATATTAATGTTACTATTATTTTTAATCAAATCATTTATGATCAATATTTAATGTTTGCACCGTTTAAAAAAACATTGCATGTGATATTTACAGTATACAAATACAATTTACAGTATATGCAAATATATACTATTTTATTTGCTGCCATGTCTTTTCTAAATATTTAGCAAAAATAATAATTTAATTACTTAAAAGTTTCTTTGCTTTTACATTGAACATTTAATTTTGTATTCTCTTTTTTATGTGGTTAAATAGAAATATTATTTCAGTTAATATTAATTCAGTGTTATTTCAGCAAAACTGAAAACATTTATATTTTCTGTAAAGTTAAGTATCAGTTTTATTATATTAACCAAAAAAAAAATTCAAAAAAATTATATATATATATATATATAAATATTATTTCAGTTAATATTAATTAAATGTTATTTCAGCAAAAATGAAGTTAAGTATATATTAAGTATATATTCATTAAATTAACAAAAAAATTCCATCTGAAAAAATTATATATATATATATGTATGTGTGTGTGTGTGTATGGATAAATACATAGAAATCAAACATTAATTAGATCAAATATTAATGTTTGCTATAAGTTAAATATATTGAATGTTGTATTAAAGCAAAACAATTATATTTTAACGTATGCAGACATGCATTTTGTTTGGTTATGTTGTTGTTTTTACAAATATTTAGCAAAATTAAGAATGTAAATAAATATTCATTAATTAATTTAACATTAGTCTAGCAAAAATATTTATAATATTATGATCTTACATGTAGTCTTATTATATTACTTGCTTAATTATTACTGACACTCTGATTGCAGTCACAGCGACCGCTTACAAAACATTTAGAACTGAATAAATTATGTTTGCAAAGTTGGGAGGAAATTGATGATAGGATTAGAAAATGGGAGTGTTCTCTGAACGATGGCTATGCTTAGGTTTTTCAGTAGCAGTAAAATCCCTGATTGTATTCCTGCCTGACATTTGCTCTGACATGAGGCCGTGACACACAGCGCTGATCAATCTGTCGGCACGTGGGGAAGGCGCTCGAAGAGAATTCCTTCATTGATTCTCAGGGTTTCGTATTTGTTCTCTCTTCAACACGGCAGCATCGGTGCAACGGTTCATTTCACCTGTGACGGGGACCATGTGCTTCAGGGATCCAAGAGCATCACGTGTCAGAGGGTTGCAGAGGTGTTCGCGGCCTGGAGTGACCATAGACCAGTCTGTAAAGGTTAGACCGCTGCCTTCAATAAACCCTGCTCTGAGCAGGATTAGAACAAACATCAGATCCACTGATGTCTCAGAATACCTCAGGTCAATACTGTTGAGTCTGGGTACTGATTACAACTGTTTTTTATAAAAAATATTTCACTCAGATGTGGAAAAATCCAAATGGTCTTTCCTTCTGCGAAAACCCATTTTTCATGCAATAAAGGCGGATGTAATTATGTGGATATAGTTTTTTGCGGCTAAGTGCAACATGATTCATGTGAACCAATAGTGAACCGATGACGTCTGAACCTTTTGCCTTTTGTGCTTTTGTTCTTTTTAAAGATTGACAGAAAATTACTTCTTCTATACAGAAAAATCAGCTTGTGCATATATATATACGCATATATATATATATATATATATATATATTTTTTTTTTATAATTATGAATAAAAACTGAAAGAAAATCTTAATTTTGATGAGTCTATTCAGTGGGTGGGGTTAGTGAATAACCAGCGCTCTCTGCATCTTAATATCACGACTGAGGTGAGACCCTTGAACAAGGCACCTCAATTGCTCCCAGGGCGCCGCAACAATGGCTGCCCACTTTCTCCGGGTGTGTGTTCACGGTGTGTGTGTGTGGTTGATCACTTCTCACTGCTGTGTGTGTGCACTTGGATGGGTTAAATGCAGAGCACAAATTCCTAGTATGGGAAACCATACCTGGCCACTAGTCACGTCCTTTCCTTTCTTTCCTTTTTTTACATCTACAGTTAAAACATGTTTTGTGAAATAAGGGTTTAAACACGTTATTTAAATTCACAGTCAAAGAATGGTATTTAATTTCATGTTCTGTGCATGTTTTTTAATTACACAGATAAAACATGACATTTCAGATTACAATTTAAGCATTTTTTTGCCTTGTATAGTCAGTATACCATTTCTCATGTTGCTGTGTAAACACGTTACATCAGTTAATGGTGCATCACCGTTATTCCCCTTAATGGCAAACGTTTGGCACCCTGTGCTGCCATGCAATGCACCGTTTTTTTACGTCTTTTTTTTTTACAGTGTATAAGATACTCTCATTTATATAGTCATACAGTCATTTACTACAATATGATCAGGCAAGCAGTGTTCTAACAGCATTGATATTTAATGTTACAGCAGAGTCTTGACATTATATGTTTCACTTCACTGGGATTTATTTATGGACTGAAAGTTTGGTACTACTCTAGTAGGTGCAGAAAAAATACATACACAACATATAGAAAGTATATAATACACTGTAAATAGAAATACAAAACTAACCAGGAAAGATATACGCTATTTCTCTCAATATTTTTGTCCATACATTGAAAGTTGGGTCTAATGCTATTTGAAACACTTGAAACATTCCACAAAAAAAACATACTTTTCTGTTTCTCAAAAGAAATGTGTGGGACATAATATACATTTTTGGGTGAACTTAAAGGGAATACGTCATCCAGAACTAAATATGCATTCACCCTCAGGCCATGTTTTATATAAATAGAGTATATAGACGTATAAATGTGTTTCTTCAGACATTTTGCATTACATAGCTCACCAGTGGATTCCCTGCAGTTAATGGGTGCCATCAGAATAAAAATGAGGGTCAGTACACTCTCAGAACATTTTGAGGTGAATAATCTCTTTATGTTATTAAAGAATCATTTTAAAGCAAACTCACAATCTGTAAGTTGTGTGTATATTCAGTAGCTCAGCACTCTTACTAGCTCAAGTAGGTCATTGTTCGTGCAGTGGATGTCTTGGAATACTTTTATGCATTAATAATAACACTGCAACAAATTCTAGCTAAATCTGTTTAGTCTTGCATATCTGCACTGCTATACCTCTGCGGCTTCCTTCTCAAACTTTTCAATGGTCCTCTTGTCGATGCCCCCGCACTTGTAAATGAGGTGGCCGGTGGTGGTGGACTTCCCTGAATCTACATGGCCAATGACCACGATGTTGATATGGAGCTTCTCCTTACCCATCACTGCGCTCTCATTGGGTTACAGTCAGCCTACAACAGGAAAAAAGCAGACTAAATAATTCATCATACAAATAAGTTATTTATGGTCTAATTGTGCTCAGATGAAAGGCGACAACCAATAGCTCAGTTTACTTTATAATTTTCAGTTCTTCTTAATTTATTTACAATATGTCAAATCACTTTTGCTGAAAGCAATATTGTTGTTATTGGTATGACCATTAGCTAGCAGTTTATTTCACTCTCATGTTAAAAGTAGGCTATGCTACATCATCAAAAAAATAGATAATGAATCTCTGTTCAGGTTATTGATGTAGTTCAAAATTAAGATGGTTATGAGTCATTTTCTATCTAAAGAAACCAAGTTAATATTGTTAGCACAACAATGACCTCTGAAATAAGTTACTTTATATAGGCTAAAATACAAAATCGCTAATTTAAAACCATTCATATTTTAAATAATTCCTAGGATACTATTGGTTTTAATTATTCAACGATAAAAATTATCGACGATAAATGTGCAAATGTCACAGTATCCTTGGCCGCCGTTGTCTGGGTTACAAAGCAACGCGGGCCACCTGCCGTATGCGGCAAAACTTGACATATATCCTAAATTAAACTATACATATTTTATTCTTTCTTTTTTTTTACATGATCTCCATTTCAATAATAATCCACAGTCATTCCGACATTGACATCATTCTGAACAAACGTGACATGGTTACGTAATAATGTCATGCAAGTACATTATGTAGAGATGCCACATCATGAAAAAAGCGTGCTGCCTGATAGAAAAGCATGACTGTCTGTTGGCCAATGAGCAAAGATGGTACTGGAGAATAAAGGGACATAAATGTTGTTTCCACAACGGACCCTATCAGTTTCATCAGCGCCATATTCTGTATTATATCCTTACTCAAATACCGCACATCATGCATTCTTACTACCTAATAAAACATCCGACCGCTTAGCCCTACCGGCAAGTCAATAGCAATATTATACACAGAAAACGCAGAGAGGGAGTGTTTTTGGGTGTCCAACCTTGGAGAGAGGCGCCTGTAGTCCAGGGCAGCAGGAGCAAGAGTCGCGACGCTATTCGGTTGTATCAGATACTGCTGCCTAGGTGCCGCTGATGTCGTCGTGTCTGAGGATGTTTCTATCTCTTCCACTAGAGGGAGCAGTCGAATAAGAAATGTAGCCTACATAACCATATCAGGAGTAGGCTATTTGACTTTTATATGTGTGATGACTTCTGTATGCGGCGTTTCTTGTTTGTTTTTTTATTAAAAATTGTTTTAGAAACGTTTTATCAGGTGTCCATCATATACGTTTTGTTGCAGTATGCCCTTTAAAGAAACAGTTATGAAAATGTCGCCCTTATTTATGCATTTTCAAGTTGTTCCAAACCTGCATGAGATTCTTTCCTCTGTTGAGTATGAAAATGATGGTAACCAAACAAATTATGGAAGCTAATGACTTCCATAATATGAATATATGGAAGTTAATGGTTTATGTCAACTGTGGGATTCATAGGCTATCTTATTTTGTGCTCAACAGAGCCAACTCAGTTTGGAACAGCTTGAGAGTTGAGTAAATAAGGACAACTTTTTCATTATTTAATGTTTTCAAAATAGAACCTGATTGCATGGCCCCCGCATCAGCTTGAGACAGCCCTTACTATAATTATGGAATTTATTGTTTATTTTTGTCCCAACTCTAGTTATTTCTATTGCTTTTTGGAAGCAAAATGTGTTGCTGTAAATCTTGTAAATCAAAACAGTATTCATTTAAGGGCCTGAACACATCTAGGATCTACAAGTTGCCCATGCTTGCAGCTTATATGACAATAAAGACAATAATGTGTTAACTACAGTATGTAAATACTGTAGCTACACTCATCGTTTGATGGGTGATGTGCGGTTATCATTATTACAGCCTGTTTAATCATCTTTTCAGTTGTTATTACATGAGGTGTCTTCAGGCAGTAAATAAAATAATTCACAAATGGAATCCCACCATACCTGCCAATGACTTTCCGAGAGACCTGTATGTCAGCTTGAGATGAAAACCTGTTTTATGAAGCCTTCATCTGTGAACATGCCTCTGGCTTGGGCCTTAAAATTTGACAGGAGACACAACCAATAAGTTCTGTTGAACTGCATAATATAAATGGAGAATTCCAAAGTATTTTTTGTGTCAAAGAGTTTTTATAGCACAATTAAGTCTCTTTGTAAACACATAGATCAGGTACTATATACACTCACTATTCTAAAACTGCATGTATCTCAGGATAGATACATGCATGATTAGTTCACACTATAAAGTCTCATTTAAATGAAATGGTCTCATTTCGCATATTTTGTCTTGGTTTTCTAAAACTTAAAAAGATACCATTCCACAAGTAAGTGTTCTATAAATAAAAAACTAAATTTAGGTTTAAGTAGGAGTCTTCATTGTTATCAGTGTTATGTGCATGATTAATTATGAACAAAGTGTAGCAGTCCAAAACACGTGGGAAACTTTAAGTTCTAAATTAAGAGTTGTAAATAGATCACCATCTGTGTCTCTGTAGAGCCATCACCCCTCAGATCTCTGCATGCTATATAAAGTCCTTCATATATATCTGATCCATGGAGCTGAGAGTATGGAAATGTGAGATTCAATGGTTAATAATAAGTTATATGTCAATGCATTCATTAACAAACATCCAAATAGCATGTTTATTGCAAATAATTGTCTCAATAAATATTTTGAGATTTCATTGTGTGGGCTGGTTTTCTATACAGAGATAAAGCCCAGTGTTAGACCGGGAAGGTTTATAAAAGAATTCCTGCTGAAACTTCAGTCCAAGACCAGGGTTTATTTATATCCATAATGAGGTCAGAGAAACTCTTACAGCCATTGACATATGCTCGCAAGTACAATAAGTACCACTTCACTGTTGAAAAAAAAGAACAACAAATTTAGGATTTAATGAGTGCTGAATTATAGCTTTAGTGTCTTTTTCAGAAATATTGAATCTTATTTTTGCCAAAAAATAATGTCTCACTGAATTCAACTGAATCCCTCTTGCTCTAGTGTTTTTTAAGCATCTCTAATTGGCTTCAAACAAGACTGTGAGTTCTTTTTTTTTTTTGTGAATACACATGCAACAGTTAATAATTTCTATAAATGTGTGAACTGCATTGCATTCCACTTCTAGCTAATTTTCTCGAAGCTCTCTCTTATTCTCTCATCCTTGCTGCTTCTATGATTGGGTGATATTTTTATAAATCTAGGTCCTGAGGCCACCTGGGGAAAACAGCACCAAATTCAGGCCATGTAACAAACCCGGGCCGAGCAAAAAGGACTTTGACAAAGATGCGTCATATCGCAACTTTCCACAAACAGAAACAAAACACAGGTCATGATATAGTGAAACAGGACTAGCAGCTGAGCAGCACACAGGCTGTTTCATTCATCAAATCTGGATTTACACGTTAAGCTCTTTTTTTTAATTGGAAAAGGAATTAATTATCAAAATATGGTAAGTATTTCTGCTTTTTATGTCAAAACTATGTTGTTGTTTTTTAAATAATGCATGTTATTACATAACCGTGGGCTTAGTTTTCTCATTGATGCTGATATAAGTGGTTAAGAAAACACAAAAGAGATCTCTAAGAATGAACCTCGTGCCACATCTAATTAGAAAACTGCCAATTTCTCAGATCAGCGGGTTGTTGCTATTTTAGAGGAACATGGCAAAACAGTGTAAGCTATTCAGACCTGCAGCACTATCTCACAGAGCATTTCATTCCGATTTATATTGCTTTGCGAAAAACAAGTAAACCTTGCAGTTGCTGGAATATTCTTTATTATACATCATTCAATCAGTTTTAAATGGAACTGCATGCTTCGGTTATGCTGATTGTCACTATGACCAGCAGCTCAGCAGAGATAATCTACTTTCAATATGGAGCTACAAAATGCCATCTGTTAGAGGCTTCATATGGTCACACGTTACACTGAAATTTACAATGGAGCACAGTCCACACCAAGACAAACAAAAGGAGACAAAATGTCTAGAGCAAAATGGTTTGTAAATCGTAAATCTTCATGATATTTGCAGTTTACATTGTCAGTAGTGATCAGTGCTTTTGCCTTGTTCTACTTTCTCTTGCATTATGCCCAGATTTGTTTGTTAATGACATTTGTCTGCATGCTTTGCTCCTTTGCTTTCAGCTGCTTTTCTTTTCTTTTGTCCTGTGCTTCACTCGACTCATCTCAGAAGCGCTAAGATGGTGACCTACTTGTAATTGTCAGGTAGATTAAACTCAGTTATGGCATCTATGTGGCCCAAAATGCGGGTGAATGCATTGGAACTGTTTATTGCATGGATGATTTGAGATCAAAATGTACTTATTTATCTAGTTAGGCCAGATAACAAAAAGAGAATAAAACTGTTTAGACCCTTCCTTAATGATAAACATGATTTAAACAATTTTACTTCACTCGGGAAAGCTTTGGTGGGAAAATTAGACTATTTCAAACATTTGAATCACATAATTTGGTAAATGTAGACTATTTGGGCATTATTCAAATAGGCCTACGTAATGTCTATAATAGGCTACATTAGCCACTAGTCGTCCTCTGAATTTAGCTGTTACTTTATGGAAGAGATTACTGACTTTCCCATGGTTGTCCGAGTCTCTCTTTTTTTTCCCACTCTGCCCCTTTGTGCGCGCGCTTGCCTGAGTCGCGAGCTCCGGAAAGAAGCAGCGGGTATGACGCTGAAGGAGGAGCGCGCATGTGGGGATAAGGTTTGTTGAGCTGGTCACGCTCAAGGAGAAAGACATGTAGACTTCGGAGAAAGGAATGAAGGCGAATAGTCTCAGAAATCTGTGATTGTTTGGTCATGCTGTCGCATATCTTCCGTAAGTCGCAATGAATGAAGTTCAGGTAGGTTTAAACTCGTTTATCCGGTCGTGTTGTTTTCGAAAGCAGAAAGATAAACTTCCTTACAGAAACTTCGACTAGCCAGGCTTCATTAAGATTGAAGTCGGTTACAGAATTCAATGGAGAAAGAGCGACTGTCAAAAAGAAGGGGTGTAAATATGGTCATACGATGAACACCTGCTAACGTTACCTGGGGAAAAAATGCTGATTTCAAAAGTAATGTAGTAACTATACTACAATATGGACCTGTCAGTTAGTTAACGGTAAGGCAAATATTACAATTAGCTATTAAATCCTATGGTAAAAAGGAATATGCACAGCTTAAGGACGAATATTTACACTAAAATATATTTAGAATTATTTTTAGATTAGATTAGATTTTTAGATTATTTTTAGAATGTCTTGATGATTTCTGAGTAAAAGGGAATTAACAGAATTCCTTGCGTGAACCTTTAAGCTACATTTGTTTCTATTTTATTTAAAAATCTATTATTTATTGCTTCTTATCAGATTCTTATTGTTATATTGCATAGTGTGCTTATGTTATATTTCATATTATTTATCCAGTGTTAATATTATTGTGGCGTAATGTTTACCTGGTGGTGTTTGTGTTCTCTGTCTTGGTATTAAAGGGCAAAATTGCTGGAAAGGACTTGCATTTTCCATTACTGTCATGTACATTTCAAAATAACAAAATGTGTGTGTGTGTTTACAGTGAAAAGAGTGTTGAGGGATAAATAGCTGCTTTGAATTACAAACTGACAGGTGTCTTCATTTCTTTTTCCTGTAGGTAAGAGCAGTTGGCACTTCGTCAGTAACTTGGTACCATCTGTATCTGCAATCTCAGCCAATGTAAATGAGGACCTACCATGATCCTGGATATACGCTGCTTTTTTAGTCCCAGTTTTATCTGTTTCATTTACTGAGACCTTCAAATCTGTTCTTTTCATTTGTGATCATGATTAAAAGTGAAAACAAAAGTGAACGGGCACTGAGAAGTGCATCTCCACACAGGAATGCTTATAAATCAGACTTCCATTCCATCAAATGCACATTTGATGGCAGCGCATCAATCAGCTCGACTTCACCCTTCTCTAACGGAGGCAGTGACTCCCGAGGCAGACCGCCGGGCAACAAAGTGAGCAAAATAAAAAATATATTCTTGCAAATGGATGGAAAGCAGAGTCAAGACAGTCCCAATATCAGCAAACCCACGTCACCCAAATTTCCATTGGATTCGACCCCTTACAGGTCCAGCCTGAGTAGTGTTACCAGTCAAGATTCAGCCCCCTTTGAGACACGGAAAACAGAGGATGTTTCCATTGACAAGGCAGCACTGGCTGAGAAGTTCTCAATGACCAGGAAGCTGTTTGAGAGTGGCCTTAAAGAACAGTCTCCTACAGAGAGATCTATTTCTCCAAAAGTTATCTGGCCACAGCTAGTGGAGAGACAAGACAGGAAAGCATCAGTTACTGGAGAGAGAGATGACAAATCTAAAGAGCTAGAGAAACAGGTGAAAGAAAGGCAGGATAAGGAAAAGGGAATAAGCGAAAGTGAGACACCATCACATAAGCTGAGTGTGTCAATGAATGCTGGGCCAATATCCAGACGTCTGGAGAGTTTTTTGTTGGACAGCGATAGTGAATCCCTGTCGGCTGCTCCTTCCACAGAATCCCATAGTCCCATTAGTCATTCCCAGTCACCCTCCGCGACTAGCGACCATTCGGATCCCCCTTCATCACCAGATAGCTGTAGTTCCCCTACCTCATATTCACTATGGGTTGATTCTCCTGCTGAAACATGTTTGCCCAAGTTAAATGATTCAGAATCTCACAGTATCCCTATTAATGGAGTCTGTACGGAGAAGACATTACGCAACACTAGTTCCACAGCTGAAGAACATATTAAGTCCTCAGAAGATACGATCTCATCAGAACCCACTCTTGTGTATACAAGCGAAAAGATCCACCACTTGTCTGCAAGGAGTACCACTAGTCAAGCATCTGTAGATGAGGATGAAGGTGAAGGCAAGAACACCGAGAAGGTTCCTGGTTTGGCTACGGTCAGAGCTGAGCTGGTGGTAGTAAAAACAGAATCATCTGAAAGTGAAGGCAATGAGGAGGAACATGTTGAGGATGATGTTTTTGAAGAGGCTGGAAAGGAGAACCAATCGGCAAATCGCAATTCTGAGAGGGTGTTGACAAGCAGCGAGGAGCTCCAATTAACATTCCTTGGGAAGGAATCAAAACAGAGCATTAGTGAATATGAGGAGGAATGGAGGGCGTGTGAGGAATCTGTACAGACTGGAAGAAAGGAAGACCATAGAGGGGAGGGAAAGTTTCTTGAGGAGAGCATAATGGATAAGGAAGACGAGGAGGAGGAGGAGAAAAAAGACAACGAGGAAGTAGAACTTAAGACAGACCGAACTGAAGAGGGGGCACTACTGGAGACTGTTATGAGGGACAGTGAGCAGAAAGCTAGCAATGCTGAAGATAAGGAACAGCAGGATGAACAGAGAGAAGGAGAGGATGAGAAAGAGGATGTGGGAGTAGATGAAGCTGTTGAAGCTTTAGAGGAGGACAATGATGAACGAGAGATGGAAGATGTCTTAACAGGAAAAGAGAGGAAACCGCAAGATGATCAGGGATCAGTTGGGAAGAGATCCTTAATTTGTGGAATTGAGAATGCTGCCTTTGTGGATGATAAGGACATTAGAGCCGATTTGGAATGTCAAATGAAGGAGGAATTCCAGGAATTTAAGGAAATTCCAGGACTCTCTGATGAGGAAGACCTCACTCCAAAGAGAAAGATCAAGTTCTCTACTGCACCAATTAAGGTATGTCTCAGCCAAACTTACTTTATATTTAGAAGACGCTGTATTAATATTTAGTACTTTAGTATTTAGTATTTTTTATATTCAGATTTAGCATTTACTTGTTTCTTCCTCTGAAATGGTTTAGAAGGTTTTGGTTCGAGCTTGATTTTGAATTAGCCTGCCTGCAGTGACCCAAATCTGTGTTTACACCTTTAGCAGATACCCGTGGCTCAATTCGGTCAGCATCTCGGCTCTTAATTTTACAAAGCACGTACTATCGCAGATATTATTCACATTTATATGACAAGATCCTACTTGCTTTAAGGTAATTGGCACCCGGTATTTTGATTTATTTATTTTTTTACTTTTTTTTTTTGAGGAAAACATTCTAATAGTCTGAGACTTTTTTTTATTTTATTGATTCTTATAAATTGTGACTTCATCAGGGTTCTACCCACAACCTTTAAGATAACAGCTCTCAACAAAGGTGCTGTCTGAGCTTGCCGTACTTCAGGCATGTAATATCCAGTGTCTCATGTTTTGACAGGTTTTTTTCCTTTTCTTTTCTTTTTTCTTTTACAGAGAAATGTGTCATTTAGTTCCGTAACTTAGAGCTTTACCTCTGGTCTCAGCTGATATAACTCTTATACTTTCATCTACAGTAGGTGAATTCCCCTGATTCTGTGTAAATGCTTCATTCATTCATTCATTCATTGGTTTGTTCATTTATTCATTTATTTATTCATTTAAAGGGAAAACGGGTTGTTGAGTGTCATTTGCTTATATATTTTTAATATTTAACTGTGATAAATGCTTTTTGCACCTTTGAGAGTCACCTTCACCTCTGTGAATATTTTTTGTTACTTTGGATTTTTTGTTACATTTTTGTCTAAATCTTAAACACAAAGTCTATATATATATTGCAAATTTCAAGAGTTCATCTAATTTATTTATTTGATTTATTCATGTTTTCTTATGTGCGTTTACTACCATTAATGTGCCCCAAAAACAAATACAACACAGAATGTAGTTAGTCATTCTTCTTGTCTTTGGCTGCAGAACACTAATGCTACCCTGTACAGATTTTCACATTTTGCTCAACAGATCAAAGCAAAACACACAACTCTTTGATCTTTCTTCATCTGTCAGAGACCAGGCACTGAGTTGCATCAAACAGAAAGTGCATTGTGCTGTCATTCATGTCTCTGACTTTGGGACCTCTTGAACGTGAAGTGTTTTAAAAGGATCCTGTTCTATCTTTGTCTGTGTGATTGTATATGAATATTAATCATCTCATCTTCTGTCTGTACCAGTTCAATGCTGTGTAAGGTCTTGCCTTTGCGTATTAGCCAATCAGAGAATATAAAGAAATGAAAGAATGACATATTAAGTGTATTACAGTAGATGACAATAGTTCACTGTTTTAACTGCATAAAAGCAGTCAATAACTAGAGGCTGTATGTGTTTGTGTGTAAGGGTGTTTCATTCCCTTTGGACCTTGCAGTTGTTCTCAGCACTCTTAAAAGATCTCTTAAGTTTGGAAACCAGGTCATGTATTTCTTCAGAGCCTGGCAGACTGAAGACGCCATGGATTTATAGTCTGGGTCAAAACACATAGCAAATCAGAATACCGTAGCTCAGTGCTTAATGGTCACTCTCCCTTCCTCCTTGGTGTGTCCTCCTTGAGCTTGTAGAGTAGTTAGAGTAGTAGTAGTGTCAGGTTGTTTGCTGTGTATTTATAAAAAAAGTGGGTGGTAACTAAAGTTTGTCTTGCACTGTGATGAATTTTCTCTCTAAATCAGGAAGCCTGGGTCTCTCTTTTAAGCATGTTATAGTTTTTATTTGTAGTTTTTGTTTGCTCAACCCTCAGGATGCCTCTGTTTCTGTATTTGTAGAGCTCTTGTGTTTACTCATCCTGTTTTCCATATATAGGATCAGCAGGAAGTGAGCTCCCTGTCTCATATAGGTTGTGAATGAGGATTTCCTTTCAACAGATGTTTGTGTTAGACATCTATTGAACTTTGATGAGACAATGTGGTTTGAATATTAGCTCATAAAATGTTTTTTCCCTCTTCCCTCAAAATATAGTGCCTTCAAAATGTATCTTAAACCCAAAAAAGAATTTTATATCACCCATTTACTTATCCTTGTGCCATTTCAAACCTGTATGATTTACGGTATTCTAGATTTCAATCCCAAAAGATTTAAATCGCATTAATTTACCAAAAACCTGGTTTTCTTATTGCACACCAACTTGTTAACAACCAGGTTTGTTTTAATGCTGTCAAAGGATATATTTCTTTATTAGAAGAGTTGAGTATTTCGTTATTTTAATATTTCTTGGTCATGGCTCTGTTATGTTTTTTCCAAAATTGGGATTCAAGTTTGATGCTCGACCTGAACGCTGTGACATCTGTTGTTTTTTCCTGATTGTAAGTCATAGTTAACTGACAGACTCTCTCAGTCCCAGGAAGAAATAGTCCTGTGTTCTTGCTAAAAAGCTATGGCTTAAAGGAGAGAGAGAGGGAGGGAATGAGATAGAAGGAGACACTGTGCTTGAGCATGTTTGGGAAGAAAAGGACATTGTTCAGAGTTGCACGCTTACTCCATGACAACTAGAGTCATTAGACAAAAGAAAGGGGAGAGAGAATAAATGAAGGCAAGGAAAAATGGGATTGTAGTGGGGGGGGAGATAAAGTGGAAGTATGGATGGAGTAAGCAAAAGTAAAATGGTGTAAGACAAATAGATAGGAAATACGGTTACTTTGCCATGTCTTATTGATTTTGAAGCAGTATTTTCCTTCTGTTTAATTCTTACTGCTGTACTCAGTCCAAGTCTGGTGCCAGTATTGGTAATGCATACTATTTACTGAACTGCTTTTAACTGCCTGTGTCAGCCTAAATAAGCCAGTGACAAAATGCTGTTGGCATGTAATCTAGCTAGCACCTTCATTAGGGTGAGGTCACTTTTACCTTTGTATGGCAAAATTCTGCAGGTGAAATGCAGCATGTGCATCAAAAAACAATTTAGTATACAAATTCACATTTTTAGCCAATATATAGCTCTGCTTCATGCATGTTGACAATGGATTTTCTTTACCTGTAAATTTTCAAAAGTACGTTATAAAACAGCAAATCAATGTTTTGTGCACTTTTGTAGCGTTATTTGTAGCATGTGAGGAATGAAGAATTGTATTTGTCACTCTTTTTCTTGGGATTTAAAGACATATACTGGCACTTTGGAGCTTAAAAGGGGTGCAAAAACATTTCATAAGAGTAGTCTATGACTGTTGTGTTGTTTTTCAAGTGCTTTTGCTTTATGTGTGGAACTAACTAAACACTGAATTCATTATTCACAGAAAAATCTTTCCTAACCCTTTTTGGCATGTTGTTGAGAGAAATTCCTGTCTTGTTTGTGAACTGATCAGTCTTGACTCAAATCTTTTTTAATAAATTAGCTGGTTTACAAATCTGAAGACAAGACTGATTTGGTTACAGATTGTTTAAATTTCTTGAGTTCAGCTTTATGAATGAATAATCCATTTTCAGCTGTTTAAAAAAAAAAAAAAAAAGAAAATTATAACTTAACTTTGAGTCTGTTTCTCCCACAGACAAATGTATCCCTTCATACTTGCATACAGTTGGGAGTCATATAGACAAACTTTGGTGTTTTAATTTGTGTTTTAAGCTTGAATGCCTGAGTCCTTACTCATGAGGATGGGTCATGTTAATACCTACTCGTTATTTAGCAACATGCATTTGTGGGCAGTCATAAACGAGAAGATTTTAATGATTTTGAATGACTAATTTTTCAGAAATTATATGGGTGGATTATATGGGTGGACTTTGTCTTATCTGAACATTATTGTACGTCAACATTAATTGAGAAATCAATAAACCACAGATTTAGCTATGCTAGGTGATGGCCTTCGTGTGGGTGTTCACAGGTGTGTTATTTAATGTATTTCCTCTCCTCCAGGTGTACTTTACCTTCTCTAATGAGGATTATGATCGCAGCAATGATGATGTGGACCCCGTGTCTGCATCTGCTGAGTACGAGCTGGAAAAGAGGGTGGAAAAGATGGATGTTTTACTTATAGACATTCAGAAAGGTTTTTTAAACTTCGCAATATCTATTTCTCCTACTATGAAATTCCTGAAAAACTGTATTTGAGATGTCTGTTTTGTTGTCTAGGAAATGATGGCCTGGGAATCAGTATAATTGGTATGGGAGTAGGGGCAGATCAAGGACTGGAGAAGCTGGGAATTTTTGTCAAGACCATCACCGAAGGTGGCGCAGCTTACCGGGATGGACGGTAAGAACTTGTCTTTTGACTTGGACTTATGAAATCCAGAATAAAACCTTTCTGTGTGATAGTGAACAGTGTGAGTTACAGATTCAGATTTTTCTGCTATCAAATAAAACAAGCCATTGGTGTTTTGTCTTAACAGAATTCGGGTCAATGATCAGATTGTGGAGGTGGATGGAATCAGTCTGGTTGGCGTCACGCAACTCTTTGCGGCTACCACATTGAAGAACACCAAAGGTCTGGTCAAGTGAGTATCGCCACACCAAGCTGAACACAAAATGACCTGTGTGCAGTTGTAGATGAAGTTTATTAAGATTGTGGGTTCAAGCACAAGCTGTGAGCTCACACCGTCATGTTCTTGATCAAAGCAGCTTACTCCACGTTGCTTTAAAGGGATTTTCCCTGTATTATGTAAGTTAAGAACATGCATCACATATTAAGGAGGAAATGTCTGGTAATGATTCACTAGTGCAAATCTAATCTCATAGTCAGTATAATAGCAGCAACGGTCATAGTCCTAGAACTGCGTGAAGGAATTTTATGCCCTTCAATACAGGTTTCTCATTGGTCGGGAGAAACCAGGAGTGGAGAGCGAAGTGGCCCGTCTGATCAGTGAGACTCTACAACATGAGACAAGTCCTGAAAACCAGGAGCCAAAAAATGAAGACCACCATGAACCCCAAAACCATCAGCTACAGGAAGAAAAACAGATTTCTCAAATCCTTGACCAATATCAACAGGAAAGTGAACCACCGGCTGAAGAGAGTGTTGTGCAACAGGTATTTGAACATATAAAGATAAATGTCATGAATAAATGAGTCACTAATTATTGTTTGGCCCATATTATGACTGATACAGGATAAACAGAGAGAGGCCGAAAAGAAGCAGGGAGCGGAGGACGCATCAAATGACTTGGCACAAGAAGTGTTTTCACAACTTAGAAGCCAAGGCATTGTTCTACCTGAAGATATGGATCCTACTGAGCTAGAACAAAAATTCAAAGAGGTATAATGTGAATTTACACAAACTGTAACTTATTCATCATTGTGAAATGCTTATTTCTCAATTTATTCACTTATAGATGCAGATAAATCACAGTGTCACAATAACAGAGCTCAGTCAGTTGAGAGAGAAGGTAGGATGCTTATAAAAATGCTTATTTACAGTAGTAACTTGTCTTACCTACAGAGTAATTGAACTTTTTGTGTGTTTGCAATTTTAAAGCTACAAGTGAGCGAAGCCGAACGCAAGTCTTGGGAGACTCGAAGTGCAGCTCTTGAAAAGATTGTGGAAGAGAGCAAGGAGCGCATCGAAAAGTTGGAAAAACACTGGCTTGATGCTCAGGCCCTCTGCAAATCTATC
Source organism: Enteromius viviparus (assembly GCA_032353835.1). NCBI lineage: Eukaryota > Metazoa > Chordata > Actinopteri > Cypriniformes > Cyprinidae > Enteromius > Enteromius viviparus. Next base: position 1,490,979 of record JAUCNO010000236.1, read on the forward strand.
AACCAGCGTTTTAATGAAGCCCAAAGTCAGCACGATTCCCTGAAGCTCAAATACAATAAGAGCATGATGCTTCTACAGGAGCATGAACAGAGGTGTGTTTGAGCATGTAATGTGTTGTTATAGCAGAATCTTTCTGGGAAGTCAGTTCTGGGAAATGTACTGATCAAGGTTATTAGGAATTCTAATGATCCATAGAGCCTCTAGTTGAATACATGAGACATGATTATTGAAAAGCAGAAAATAAGTGAATTGTCATGTTTTGTTAATGGTTGGACTGTTTTTGACTTGTAGAAAAGCTGAATATGTAAGGAAAGAGGCAGTACTGACAAGAGAACTGGAGCAAAGGGAGAGAGAGTACAAGAGCACTGTGAGGCAATTACAACATAAGGTAAAACTACAGCCATTTAATCTCATTTCAAATGAAGTACAATTACAAATGTGAACATGTTTCTTATCTTGTTAGTATTTTGTGATATGGCTTTACTGGTTGAATGATTGAATGTTACATGAGTTTCAGTTACCTGTTCTGTAACTTGCAGTGGCCGGCACATAAATTTGGTCAGATTTTCGAATGTGATGCGTCTTTTCAGACATTAGTTGGCACTTTTAGAAAAGCAGAAGAACACAGTTTACTAGAGTACATAGAACTCTATGCAATTTTCCAGTTCTGACATCCACTCATCTCCGAAATTAAGTATAAAATGTATGTTTTCAAACAGCATTTGAGATTTATGTAATCCTTCTGGTGTTTAGCCAACAACCCCAAATATAAGAGTACAACAGGCAAGAGAGCTGATTTTTGGATTCTTCCTCTGCTATTTACTGGTTCTATCCTAGTATTAGAGATTGTGTGGATTTAGTGTCAGACTTTCGCATTTTTCAAACCTGGGACAGTCTTGTGCACTTACTTTCTGTTGTGAGACACCGCAAGAGGTAGGGACTAGGACAAGCCTCGTTTGCTTAACAAAATAAAAACGTTGTTATTGGTTGGGCAGCTTTATTCATAGACATTAGAACACCTCATTAACAAAAATCCACAGCCGCATATTTGTCACACTGAATTTTCACCGTAAACATTCGTCTTGATGATTCATTGTTGCGCCCTTTATGTTTAGAGCCAGATGCAGCTGTTAGAGCTGGTTCTTACACATAATGTTTAAGCTATTAAACAGATTAAATATATTACTGTAGTTATCCAAGCAACTATGTAGAGCATTTTCTACCCTATTCTTATCCTAGTATAGCACTAGCAATGCCAAGGTTATGGGTTCAAATCCCAGGGAATGCAAAACCTGTATTCCTGGTAAAAAGGCAATTGCATAACATTTAGTCATCATAGAAACAAAGATAATAGGATAGAGTCTTGTGAGTCTATATACACATAATACCTTTCTGCATTTTTCAGATAGCTTGTCTGGAGGGCCATACTGGATCAGACCAGCCAGAAGAGTCTTGCAGCCCTGCAGGAGAGAGTCAACCTAGCAGTCCAACCTCAGGTTCCTCTGAAAGAAATGGACTATCTACAGATGACCTTCACTCTGGTACATAAGAACTCTGCCAATAATTTCTGTATAAAAGCTGGTCAAATATATACTTTGAATTTATGAAATAGTTAGTTTAGCTGTATTGTCTTACCCTTGAATTGTCTTACCAGATTGTAACACTTTTATTAATAATTCTTTTGTTCAGAAATTTGTTTAAGTAAGTTCTTCTGGTTTTAAAATGTTGGTGTATGTCTGTTTGTCCTCAGATGCAGACTGGGGAGATGTTCCTCAGACGGCTCGCCTGGACTGCAGTGTATACAGAGCCAAAGCCAAGCTGGCACAGGGATCTCAGCGTAAGCGGCCCTCCCGAAGTAAACTCAGGGAGTCAGCGAAAGGTGCACAGGCACCAAGCCAATCACAGGTGCGTTGAACTACAAACATCCAAAAATACTCCACAGAGCATCACTGCAAGGCATTGGCACTGCTGAAGAATCTCTGCCTCTTTCTTGCTAGTATAGTATCTCACTCAGAAAGCTAATTCACACTTTTTTGACAAGCTGATGCAACAGGCTTTTTGTTTAGGGGAAAACAACAGTGTTATCTGCCCTGACCTGTAGTTTTGTTGTTGTTGTTTTTCTTTCTTTATTATGCAAAACAAAAGTTATCCAGTTTGACTATAAGCTGCTTCTTAATAGGAGAATTTGCAGATTTTTACTAATGCATTTGTTAGTTATGTATCAAAGTTAAAAAATTGCACACAGCCCACACAGGGTTCAGGTGCCGGACAAAAATCCATCAAAATATTTTAATGTTGCTGCAATGTTTCGACCATCATCCAGTAACTTTAAAACAATATGTTTTTCTTTTGGTAAAATCTGTTAGTTATGTACTACACGTTTATGGTAAAGGTTTGACATTTAAGATTGTTGATGACAAACATAAAACAAAGTATTTTTAAATAGTTTATTAATTTACAGAAGGACTATATGAATAGGTCCAAAAAAAAAAAATCTTTTTTTTTCATCAAAATGTGCAAAAAGTTGTTGGTTTTCCATTGGTGTGTTAAGAAAAGCCTATATTAACACTTCAAGTTCAAGTTTTGGGTTGAGTCCTCACTAGGTGTATGAATGAGTGACACTAATGCAAAATTCTGTAAGGGATGTAACTTCCAGCCAGGTTGTTAAACACGCATCATCTGTTTATTACTTTCAACCTGTATGTTTTTGGTTTTTGACTAACAATTTGGATTGAAGAAGCGTAGTTTAATTTGATCTCGTTTTTAGGAATCTGTGTGCATACGAGACAACAAACAGGAAAGAACAAACAGTGAAAGAAGGCGGTCTTACCTCGAGAGCCTAGCCATACCTATTCCATCTATACAGTTTGGTAACGACCAAACACGTGAACCAAGAAGTGAAGGCAAAGGTGATGTATTTATGCAGAGCCAAACACCTCAAGGAAGCAGCAGCACACAAGCCAGTCTGTCTCCGCCTAAAGACTCTTCCACTCCCCAGTCCCCGTCCTCCTCACACTCTTCTTCTAGTATGTTCCTCAACCTGAGAAACAAGAGGAGTAAAGGCAAGGAGCGCAGCAAGAGCAGAGCAAGCAGAGGTACAACTGATTTCTTGGCGTAATTTTTAATTATTCCACTGATTATCTGCTTAGGCTCTTCAGAATCAGTCTAAAGACTATGAGGAAATGTTAAAGATATTGAATTTTGTTTTTCAGATGAAGAGAGTGATGGTTCACCAACACGAAAGACCAAAAGACGATTCCCAGATTTTAGGTATGGCCTGGCTAGCAACTTACTCTTGTGTGCCAAAATTACACTTGGAGTAGAAGAAGCACTTGTAGAAAAAAAACGAATGCAACTGCAGAAAGTCCCACCTTTCAGTTAAAGGAATAGTTCACTCAGTTCTTTCTCCATTTATTTACCCTCATGTCATTTTAAATTTGTATGATTTAAAGAAAGCTTCAGCGGATTTTGTCCATTATTATGAAAGATAATTGGACTAAAACTTTCAGGCTCTCCAAAGGCTAGAATTAAATCCATACGACTCAAGTGGTAAATTCAGAGATTGTTAAACATCCTGGAATTTGATGATAGCCAATGAGGTATCACATTAAGGCTAATTCACACCAACCATCGATCATCAGATTGCAGTTATTTCTCAGACCTTCCACGACTAGAGTCAATTTAGCATGTTCAATCAGCAAAAATGAGATATTCAACAGATGCCAACACATCTCTGATCAAACAAAATTTGACAAAGTGTCTGTTGGCATTTGTCGGTGAGAATTGCCCTTTAGCTGACATTTAAGCTTTGCGTTATCATATTTGGTAACGGTTCTGATTTCATAGTGAAAGGCTATTTGATTTGTTCATTATACAAAGTCATGAAAGTTACACACTATACAAAGTTATACACTGTCATCTCTTTATAAAAGTTTGTATTTCTTGCTACTTTTGTGTTCTTTTTTTGGAGCTTGAAAGGTTTGGACCCCATTGACTTTCAGAATATAAAAAAAAAACAATGAAAATATATAAATTTTTTAAATACATAGTTTGGAAGAACACAGGGGTAACTTTTTTATTCCTGGGTGTTATTTACAATCAAGTAGATAAGGCTTGAAATTTAAACCGTTCTTCCTCTTTCTTTCCTTGTAGTGGAATCCGCAGGTCTGGAGGCAAAGGCAAAAAACGGGAGAGCATCACACTGAGAGGATCTGTCGGGAGCAGGTGGGAGTATTAACTCTTCTACTATTAACCTACTACATTAGCCGAAGTTAAATAGTTTCTCTGTTAGCACTGATTCTCTGTTGTCCAAATTCAGGGGATCAGGAGATTTACTGGATGAGTCCAGCAGCAATGTTTCTCCCTCTGGCTCCATCTCTTCCATCCCTTCCTGCATGCCATTTTCCTGGTTTGGGGACAGAGAGAAGGAAAAAGAGAGAGAGCGAGAAAAAGAGCGTTCTGCGTCCAGTGGCAGTCTGCCTCGTACTCCTTCAGAGGCATACATAGAGGATCGTCCAAACAAGGTGAGTGGGGTGAAGATGTTTTATTTGCAAATGAATAAACAAGTTATGTTGACAGTGATTTAATGCATGCGTTTAAGTCAATCATTATTTAAGCTTAAGCCATTTCAAATTAACTCCGTTGGCAGCTGGTTGCATTCTTGGATGTCATTTAAGGTTAATATTTAAGCATCTCATCTCAAGCATCTCATCATGTTCAGTCTCTGATCCAAACAGGAAGTGAAGTTTTGTAATTAGGCATATTCTACATGCTATTTTTGTTTTGAAAAGAGAGTTACTGCACAAACCGCTGAAACTGTAACTGAATATCTGCTATTTAAAATCTCATTTTAAGATAAAAGTAAACAAAGTTTTAGGAACTTGTGTTAAAAACAAACAAACAAATGAATAAGAAATGTTGAGACCACAACTTCTAAGTACAAAAGGTCAGATGTTTTTGATTTTATTGGAGCATTTTTGAATCGGACCCTGCTGTATATAATTTTGCTTATGCAGAATGTGTTTTTATGAAATCTCTTTTAACACAGACCAACCTCTCCTGGCCATCTCTTCTCTCTCATTCCTTAGATTTGGTACAGTATCTAGTTGGTACTTCAGCTAATGACAGTAATATACTCCGTTTATAACAGCTGCTACTAACCCTAGTGGACTAGTTTTTATTGTGGCTTTGTTGAAAGATGAAATGCACCATTGTAGTAAATGCATTCTTTCACAATATACCCTTTGGCCCACATTGATAAAGCCCAATCCTGTATTGTAATGGAGCGTTGCCAAGAAATGTGTTAAATTAGTGACTAGACATGGTTTTGTGCCTAGGGAATGATAGTTCTTGATGGGTTTAATACTTTAATAACTTAATTTTGGTTTAGACGTTCATTAGTTTCACTAACACATGGTAGGGATGCATGATGGTAGATGTAGTGTGCGGTAACCCTCCATTGCCAATTCTTACAAGTAATACAATGTAGTTTTGTGCTTCAACTGGTTTTGCTTTCTGAAATTGTTCTCCACTAGTACAGTTTTCCAGGCTCAGGAGGTAATATCACTGCTTTTCATCAACACATTTCACCACATTTAGTTCAAGCAAGCATTCAAGAGAAAAAAACTACAACAAATAAGTGTCAAATACAGTAAAATAAAGGGGAAATTGAGTCAATGACATGTCTTTCTTTATTTCTTCATATACATATTCATCAATACATGGAAATATTTACAAATATATATATTTTATGTATGTGTATTTATATATACAATAAATATACACAGTATACATACATATTATATAACCAAAAACTATTATATAAAAAAATATAACATTACTATTATCAATCACTATTAATGGTTTCATAGCACAAATGCATATATATATATATATATATATATATATACATAGGAATACATATATATACATACATACATGCATACATACATACATAGGAATATATATATATATATATATATATATTCGATCAAATCTGTTAATTTATTATTATTTATGATATGACTTTTTTTTAATTAAGATGCATACACTCACATGTATTCAGTGTATTTGTTTTTCTTACTACCACACTAAAATAATTTAAATTAAGATACACAAATTTCTGTGAACTTTGCACACAACATTTTTTAGAAATTGTTTTAAGTTTTCATTATCTTGTTTGTCAGTGACCGTCTTGTTTAAAAGTTAGCATAACGTTAGCATTAACGTTGAGGTACTGGCTAGGTTTTGCATTCATATTGCATTTACTCACATAGTGGCCCTAAAGCCATTAGCATTATCTGCTTTACAAGTGCATGGCAGTTAGCATCCCATCCTGTAAATACTGTATATGGAAACTGTTTGTGAGTAATTGTTTATGTGCCTGTTTGTGTATGTTTACATGTGTATATCCCCGTGTCCTACTTATTACAGAGCTTGTCTTTTACGGATGATTCGATCGCTGGTAGTCCTCGCTCCGTGTTGGCGGGGTTACTTAAAGAGCCCCGTCTCCTCGGGCGTTCACACACACATACCTTCTCCTCCTGCGAGGTGAGAGGCCGTGGGGTCACCACTGCATGAGTTTTACCTGTAGTTCATAGTTAGCAATCGTTGTATGTGTGTATTTGATCAGCCCTGAACTTTTAGTTTGTGAGGTGTTTTGAAGAGGAGAGCGAGTATCTTGGGTGGAATGTGTGCGTCATGAAGGAGGAATGGAAAGAATGAGATTATACTCCTAGCTTTGAGAAAGATAGGCGATAGTTCAGTACACGTCACTATTATAATGTGGCTCAAGCCTGCAGCACACAGGTAAACTTCAAACCAAACAGCTTCCTGTTGGTCAGTTTGAGGGATTTCTATTGAAATCAGACAACATTAAATGTGACTTTTAGGCTCTTCCATCTGTGTACAGTGATACAGCAGGTTTCTCCACTCTTAATACACCCAGGCTGTTCATGCTATGGTTAGGATCTTTCTGCAGTAAATTCTGGTATCCGTGTGGAGTATATGGGTGTGGCTGTGAGTGAAGCAGCTCTCCAGTGTCATTTTTGTGTGGAATTTCCCAAATGATTGCAACACTCTTCCTACGCCCTGTTGGTAAGATATTGCCACAGGTAACATTTTTTTTACAAGTTGTGTTGGGTGTGTCAGTTTAAGAGAATGTAAAAGGAAGTGTTCTGAAAAATCTTCATACTTTCTATAAAATGGAAGCATATGACATGCCCAACTACAAAATGGTCACAAAAGCACAATGAAGGTCTCATAAAAGTAGTTTATGACTCACACACTATATAGGTAAAGCTATATAATAATGTAGTTCTATGTGAGAAACAGCTTTTCTCACCTTCCAGGAATAGTGGCTGGTAAATATCCAATTTTATCACCTCTTATTTATTTCTTTTTTTGTAAATAGCCTATATATATATAATTCAAATTACATTAACGTGCAAACTAAATCAAGAAAATGATTACTATTATGTCACTTTGCCTAAAAGGATATGTTAAATGCATAAATCTTAAGTTCACCCGAAAATGATAATTCTGCCATTAATCACTCACCCTTATCATGTCTATGCAAACCTGGAAAACCTGACTGACAGGGAAGAGAATAAATGGTTGAATAAAGTCGTTATTTTAGTTTTCTTTGTGCATTCATAAGAGCCCTTGAAATCATATGGACTGTTTTAACAATGTCCTTACTACCTTTCTGGGCCTTGAACTTTTTTAGTTGTGTTGCTGTCTATGGAGGGTCAGAAAGGTCTCAGATTTCATTAAAGATTTGTGATTTGTGTTGAAATGATGAATCAAGGTTTTACAGGTTAGTATCAACAAATTAATGACAGAACTACCCCTTTAATGTACTGATAATTTCAGAATATTTTGATTGATCAGTATTGCTTTTTTAAGCTTCACAGACCCTGTTCAATACATTTTCTTTAAAGTGCCCCTATTATGCTTTTTCAAAAATTATTGTTCATGCAGTGTGTCATGTAGCTGTATGTGAACA
>JAUCNO010000236.1:1517302-1530800 GCA_032353835.1 Enteromius viviparus
TTCAGTGTTGCCACCCCTCATAATTTTAATGCCACCCCCTTGCCACCCCATGAATAATTTTCTAGATCCGCCCCTGAGCGTATCTGATGTAATCAGCCATGTTTATGTCCGGGGGAAATGCATGCAAGCTTAATCTGCAGTTGTTTACGCCTAGTGGAAAGTGCATGCATGGATTGTGATACTCAGGTGAAAGGAATGTAAATTGATATTTTTGTTTTCTTTGTGAAAAAAAAAAAGTATTCTAGTGATGCAAAACTGAGTCACTGATTTCTTCAAAATATATTTTGTGTTCTGAAAATGAACGGAGAACTTAAATATTTGGAGCGACATGAGGGTGAGTAATTAATGACAGAATTTTCCCCTCTTTTAAATCCGTGTGCTGTAATTGCTGACTGGTTACTTGGATTACAGTGTATATAAAGATGCACAATAGTCATGTTGCCAAAATCATATTAGTTTTGTTAAGTTTATTTACAGTACTTAGGACTGAAGAATGAATAATAGAGCCATTAAATAAATGAAATCTTAATGATTCACTTCCCTATGCATTATAGAGGTTTCAGCTCAGAGTGGTACTGCATATTCTATTCCTAAAAAGACTGTGACTTTCTCAGAGTTTTGTCTTTTTTATGAACAGCTGTGGCACAATGAGAACTGACAAAAGACTTGGTCTATTCAGTTGGACGCCAATTTTAGCATAAGTGTGAATTTTAAACCAGAAGAATTGACTAGAAATGTTTGGTTTGCTACCAGACTTCCGACCGATGCTCTGGACTCTCTGTCAAGACATCTGGTACTTGTTATTTTTCTAAAACTCTCTTCAGCTGCTCTCCGCAGCCTGTTTTACTTGTGTAATGTGACATTTCTGAATGACACAAGTAGTTCAGTGAAATAAAATGCAGAAATGAAGTACTCTCTACCAGAATGTAGTATTTGATTGTAGGAGCAAGATGAACCATTCTTATTTGGAACAGAAGGAACTTTCTCAAGAAAGTAAACAGGGTCATTTTTGTTGACTTTAACCTTCCGGTAAAATGTTCTTATTTCCAAAAGGGCACTTCTAGCAGGTCTGGCCCATTTGGCGTATTCAATTTTAATGACTACATGTCATTCTGAATTAACTGAATATGGTGGAAATATTTCGGTACTTCACAGTGCCGGAGGGAAGAAAGAAAGAGATTTAGGCAGATGTTGAGCCTGAGGCGCTAGACTCTTTTATCGTCTCACGGGGAGTGACGCTGACATTCATTATCATTAAAGGTGAAGTCGCTGAGGAAATCTGCCTTCAGTCCTCGAATTCTGAAGTTCAGGTCTTAGTTTGGACATCTCAAGAAGCGCTGTTTATGACTGCATCCCAGTTTGCGTACCATGGCTCTGTTCCAAGATTTTGTGGCATTTTAAGGCATAGTAAGTTTGAAAAAAAAAAAAAGAGTAGATACAGCTTCATTATGCAGCCTAGCCCTTTAGAATTGGTTGGAAACTATGGCAGAATAAATTCTTGGTATTCTTGTAGAATAAAACATTGTAGGCATGGCTATATTGGAAAGTTAACATATTGATAAACAATGTAGGTATTTTACCTACTGTAGTAAATTTGTGTGCAGTGTGCTTTGTTAGCATAGAAATGGAAATGCTTCAAAATGTTAGCTCCGTTTCAAATGACTTTCTGTTCCTGTTACTAGTTTTCAGTCAAGTCGTAGCATGGGACTAAAATGTATTTCTTTGGTTTGGCCATTACTCAAGATCTATATTTGCCCCAATCAATAGCCTAAGCCCTGCTGAGATAATGCCACCAGCCTATTTCAGTTTTTGGTTTAGTAGAAGACACTATGATAAGGTTTCTTCAGATTTCAGATTTCAATTGACAGATTGTGTTCAGAAACACAATTAGAGATGAGCCACGATTTTTTTGATTGCACGCTTACGTCACCAATCAGTGTGCGTGGATTTTTGGGATTGTTTGTTCGTCTGCAGTGTCCCTTTAACATTCCTTGACAAAAATGTAGCTTTGTTAATGTTTAAAATGTATCCAAATTCTTCTGGGGGTTTTTTTTTCACACAAATCTGAAATATTTTGTAAAATGGAATGTGATTAACATGAAGTACTTGCGTTATTTATGCATCATTCATGCATTTGGCAGGCACTTTTTGTCCTAAGCATTTTTCTAAATGAATCGATGCATTCCCAGTTTTGTTTATTTGATTTTTCATCAACAGTCTGCACAAATTTCATGTAAATTGCCACATTCATGTCAATGCACCAACGCACCATTTTACAAAAAGCCAAACAAAGCAGAATGCTTTTCTATTGTACATCATTTGTAAAAACCGTCCTTACATAAATTGCTGTATTCAGTTTAGTGTGACACTTTATGTGAATATTGGGCCATTCCAAAAACAAATGTCTGTGCAATTTGTTCAGAATACCACTTCTTACCTAAATTGTGATGTGATGAAACCATTCTTACCTACAATTTGCAGTCATTTTAGATAAATATGTTTTAACAATGATTTTGCTCTTGGCTTTACAAATAGGTAATGCAAAATTATTTATACATAATTTATAAATCTGGCACACACTTTTGTAAGTATTTTTTAAATGCATTCCTTGGCAGTCAAGCCTATAATTTTGACAGTTTCATATACACCTAAGTAACATGTGCTTTTACTGATTTTTGTGTGACTAGAGTTTCAGAAATTTGGTATTATTAGGACTTCCCACTAAGCCAAGAGTCATTATTACTTTGCTCATACTAAGATGTGATCAATCCCCTAAGACTAAGTCCTTACTCTAATGCACAGACATGCATCGAGACCTGCTGTTGAACTCTTCCGACTCAAGCCAGTGAGCAACCTCTTTGAAGCGGCACAGCAATGCTCATGCAATCATCCACAACCTCCTAGCACCACAGTAGAGCGTTTTGCATGGACAGTAGCACTCACTCATTTTCCTTGAAAAACTTTCAGAGACAAAGTAAAGTGGTTGCGACCTTTTCTAGAGACAACGGCAGGTGGAAAGTAGCTCAAAGTAGAAGAATTTCTTGTTGCTCTCGTTAACCTTTCAGTGGTATTTTTTACTTCCGGTGAAGGTTACTCTGCTCTTTGAATTTCCTCAGCTGAACACTGCTTATCTCAACAGAATTCCTGCTCAAAACGGAGCACTAAAAGTGATACGAGAACAGTCGCATATGTGCTTCCTGTAAAGTTTCAGATCTTTTTTAAGATTCTACGCATGTCGTCCTGCAGCTCTGTGCGGAGGCGATGTCCGGGGCCCAGAGGGCATCATCCTCTCTCCTGGCTTTCCAGAGCTCTATCCCAACTCATTAAACTGCACGTGGACTCTGGAGGTCAGCCATGGCAAAGGTACATACACAGGAGATTTCTTCTTGTGCTGTCAGTAGAAGATGAGGGCTCGTTTTTGACATCAGATCTGCCTTAGGTGTCCATGAACACATTCAAGGGTGGATCTTTATTTACTGAACACCAGAGGTGGGTAGACTAGCCAAAAGTATACTAAAGTAAAAGTAAAAATCCAAAAAGAGACTTAAGAGTAAAAAAGTATCCAATTAAACACTACTTTCTTGAATTTCCAGGTACAAATGAGAAACCGCTTCAGATTCAGACTGTTTTGCAACTTGTTTGATGAAGGCCTTGAACAGAAGTACTCAATTTGTAATTTATTCATGCATGAGGCATCGCTCATGCCCCAGAAAAAAAAGTGATGCATGCTTGGAATAAACTATGTGTTATGCATTGCATTAAAATTAAGTAACGAGGAATGCGGCCCAATGTAGTTTTTTTTCTCAGTTGAAATAGAATGCACTTTTAAATCTACTCTTAAAAGTATAACATTTCCAAAAATATGCTCAAATTAATGTAATTAAGTAGGCGTTACTACCCACCTCTGTTGAACACAGTTTGTGTGTGTGTGCACCGAACAAATACTTCTGTTTTAATTACTATATGTGTGAAACTTGATTTATAAAACTTCTATCTGTTCATTTTAATAAGTACCAAGATTGATCTTTTAGTCTGCTGTTTGTTGATTCAAGATTACAACTTGACTAGACATTCTAGAGCTTGACTCCCTTTCAGTATTAATGATTAACTTCTCATTTTTTGATAAAAAACAGTCACACCTTTAAAATTCTGTATAGATGTAAGTTTAATGACAGAGGAGCCAAGTGAATGCAATCCTTCTTTCCTCTATACTAGTTGCTCAGTGTGGAAAGTTGTGAGTAGATCAGCTTGTGAGCAATATCACGTAGCATTACATTAACCTCAGGCCAGCGATTCAGTGCAACATTTCATCAGATATATGCACTGTATTAGCCTATAAATTCATTTAATGCATGTTTAAATTAATGTGGCACGAAAACAAGTCATGACAGCATTTTTTTTATTTGAGTGGTAGTTATTACATCTAAAAATGCCCTCTGCTGTTAATTGTAACCATTAATATTTAAGTAATGAAAGGTCTCCTTAATTTACAGCATTAGATTAGATATATTTCTTTCTCCTTAATTTATTTGAAGAAACAACCATGATTTTTCCAATTAACACTTTTTTCACTTTGAATCCAAGTCATTTGTTTTGACATGATTTGGAAGTAAATAATTGGTGTCCTCATCTGATGGCTTCTCTTCTCAGGTGTGCAGTTCACGTTTCATGCGTTTCACCTGGAGGATCACCATGACTACCTGCTCCTGACGGAGAACGGCAGTTTTGCACGGCCCCTCGCTCGGCTCACCGGTTCGCAACGACCCCTGCCAGTCAACGCTGGGCTGTACGGCAACTTCAAAGCTCAACTGCGCTTCATCTCAGACTTTTCCATCTCCTTCCAGGGCTTCAACATTTCTTTCTCAGGTGAGAAAAAAAAATTATAATTTATTTATCCAATATCTAATATTTATTTGATTTTTAGTTTTATTTGCATCAGCACCAAGTCCCCCGCTCCTTTTTTTTTTGCAAAGAATAACTGTAAATGATAAGAAATTGTGGTAACACTTTACAATAAGATTGTATTAATTAATGTTAGTTAATGCATTAGTTAATATGAACTAAAATAAATAAAGCATTTATTAATCTTTGTTAATGGTAATGTACAGTATACAGTTATTAATGCATCTCTATATATTTCACAGATTAATTAGTTAATGTTGTGGTTAATGCATTAGTTAACATGAACTAAAAATGAACAACACATCTGCTCAGCATTACTTAATCTTTGCTCATGTTATATACTAATTATACCATATACAGTATACACACATATGTTTATGTAGCAGCTAACGCACAGAATTGAAAAACAATAACTCCCCATTTGGCCATTGATTTGGGCTACTTGTATACTTGCAAACCAGCTGAACATCAGCACATATTTTTTTCTCAGGTTTGTAGACTGATTATTAACATTGCCATTAGTAAAGTATTACTAAGGCAGTTTGTGAGCTTTATTGTAAAGTGTACACTAGTCCAGTAGGCTGTTTAACAACATGACTTACATTAACTAAATGTTTACTAATATAATTAGTGCATTAATGCATTAACTAACGTTATTTAATACAACCTTATTGAAATGTGTTACTAAAAAAGTTCATCTGTATTGCAAAAAATGCACCTTTGTGAATCCTAGTGTTCAGTGTTACACTGCTCATTTCACTAAGCGTTCAAAAGGTCATCAAGAGAGCAGAATTTTTATATTTTCTATACTGTTTCTATAATGCCAGCATGAAGCATTCTTAGAGGACAAGCCGTTCTGATCATCTGCAATATACATCATTTTATGTAAATTGTTGCATTCAATTTGATGCTGCCGGCTTACGAACAGCCAGCTATTCTGAGCAAAGCAAATTGAATTTTTCTGTAAATCTTTCAGTAACCATTCTTACATAAATTGACGCAATCAGTTCAGTGTGGAAAGTTAGATAAACATTCATCCTCACAATTTTCTGTGCATATTGTTTGTAAAACAATTTTTTAACTTTTTTTTATGGGAGTGATAGCCATTACTACCCTTTAGTACAAGATCTAACAATGAATCTGAGTATAATATCGAAGGTTATTCTAGGACAAGAACAGTCGCTATCATCATCAGCATCTACAAGCTCAAACTTCAGAAAACACATGCAAACAGAAAAAAACGACAACACGTTAAGAAAACATCTTCATCAGTTTGACAACACGGGCGCTGCAAATAGCACGGACCACAACGGAAATGTTTCAAGGGGACCTCAAAAAGTGACGAACCCATCTAAGAAACGCTCTAGCTAAAATAGCATTAAAATAATGTTTCACAGTTAAGTGTGTAATTCGTCAGATTAGTCTAATAATATCTTATGATCAGGTTGTTAAAATAAACACAAAAAAACACACCTTTTAGTTAATTAAGTGACAACATCTCTGCTCTGACCAAAAGCCACGGAACATCAGGTCCCAGATAGGTTTGTTACTTTTTGAGGTCCCCCTGAAACATTTCTGTTGTGGTCCGTGCTATTTGCGGCGTTTCTGTGTTTGGTTGCGTTGTGAGAATTTGCAGTTTGCATGTGTTTTTTTCTGTTTGCATGTGTTTTCTTAAATTTGCAGCACGTTAAAGCTCTCTGTGCCACCGTACACAACAACATTTCACTTTAAGGAAATGGGTGGAGAGTTTCAATTAACTGTGGAAGGAAGAACAATATAGAGAAGGCGTGTCTTACCAGAAGTGAATGCGTCATTTGAAAGGTAGTGTGCAAGGATGTAAAGTTGGCGGGAGGGTAATTCAAGGGATTATCTCGAGGTGTATAGAAAACAGCTGCACTAAGTATCGCTTAGTAGTACCGGTAAAAGGATCTGTGCGTCCCTGGAAGTTGTCTAACTTCAGAAAACGTTCAAGATAATACGATTTGGTCGAATGTTACATGAACCTCGGCCCTTGTGTCTGATAACGACCGCTACACTCTCCCGCATCCTTCACGTCTGCAAACTCAGTCAGCCTTAAGTTGTCTGTCACCGCCGCCATTAGACACTCATTCTTTCTTTCATTCATTTATTCGCCATTACACGCTCATTCACTTGCATTGCATTCACAACGGCCCATTCTGGGATTTTTTGTTATGATGATGCAAACGTTATTTTTGATCTTGAAGACTGCTCTTTGATATTTATATTGTTTCTTAATATGAACAATACATTTATCCAGTGTTTATTTTCCTTTTTCTCTCTCTTTCTGTGGTCAAATCTATAAATGAATGTGAACGTGAATCTGCCACTGGAAAATGTAGGATGACGCGTTTCATCATGGCTCACACTTTCACAATGAGTGAACTGGAAGGTTTTTTTTGATCTTCATAAATTGAAACTCTATTAATGCTGGCGCCCGAAAACTCTTTTTGAAAGCTGATCATTTGTGTTAGGGCAGCCACCACTGTTACAGATGGTGCTCGGTACATTGATAAAGGTAATCAATTGGTAATAGCTTGAGCTTCGTCTTAGTGGCTTATTGAAAGTCTGAGACTTATCAGTGTAGCCGGCAGTCTTTTTGTCAGACTTTAGCAGTGAACTGCTGGCTGATATTAGAGCTGGCTTTGGGCTGCGTTTTTCATTAGTCACAGATCCCCACTGGATCATCCTGCTGCACTGCACGGTCACCACCAGATACCCACTGGGCACTGGGTTAAACTGGGCTGCCGTCTAATGGAATGAGTTGACGTAAAAGTGGAAAACAAACCTATTTGACAGCTAAATATGAGCTCATACAAACCAATATTTTAAAGCAGCACCAAATACTTGTGCATGTCTGCTTACAGTAACTTTTGTTAACACTTAAAGGCTTTATGTAAAATGCATTATGAAAGTAGATTTAGTAGTAGTTTAAATGTGCAAATTATGCCTTGTAATGCACCTTATAATGCATGCAGTAATCTCATCAATAATTAGATCCACGTTTGTAATGCATTAAAATATTCATTGTTAAACATTTAAAAGGTGTAATGCATTTAAACGCACAGCTAAAAAAACATTATAATGTTATATTATAATGCATTTTACCTTTATTTTTTTATAAAATTACATAATGCATTGCAATGTGCATTATGAATGCCTTTATAATGCATTACACATAAAGACTTAGCACGCAATAACAGGCTTTAAAGGAATATTTCACCTAAAAATAATAATTTTTTTTATGCCCATGTAATTCCAATCCTGTGTGTGTGTGTGTGTGTGTGTGTTTTCCCCAGGACTACTGAAAAGAATGACACAGCTAATTTTGTGTTCAACTAATCAAGTTAGAGACAGGGTGTATCATTAGCTAAAGCTATATTTAGGGGTATTTTATTACTTCAAAGGATATAGAACAACACACAACTAAATTGCATTAAAAAGTGTGTGTTTAAATGAAAGTGCAAACAGAAAATATGCAGATAAATTTTTCAATATTAACAAACCTTTAACAGTGTATATGATACTACAATAACACTGGTTGCAGGCAAAAAGAGCCTTCTAGTTGGACTGATTTTTCATTTTTGGCTGAACCATTTCTTTTAGGTCGGTGTGATGCATTGTTAGAGGACATGCCGTTCTGATAGAAAGCCAAGTTGTGAGAAGAGCCCATAGGGTTTGGCTCATGTTTACCGAGCCATCATATACATTAATTAAGGGCTGATTTATGAATACCCATACAATTATCCAGAAGCCAAGTTCCTGTATTAGCCTAATATATATTCCCCAATGAAAACTACGCTTGACCTTTTTCTGGTACTGAATATTGATGGGATTGACACAAGCAGACATGCATAATGCGAAAAAAAATATCAGGCATGAAACCGCAGACAAAAGCTTTCCACCATTAACATTCCAGCATTAATGCTTAAAGTTCAAGGACAGAAACTCATCTCTTTATGTAATATGAAATATATACAATTTTCTATACAGCCACAGACTGAGGTAGAAGCATTCATATGCTTAAAACATCGTGTTTCTAAATAGATTGGAAAATTTGATTATTAGAGTTCAGAGGAAGCAAAAGTGACAAACAAGCAATTCACGTCAGTGCCATCGACCATCAAATATCTGAACTCATTGCTGCTGTACACCGAGCGCCAGGATCTAATTGAAACTGTAGCTGTGGTCGTACGCTAACCGTTTCTGCATATCATTTACATATGTGGAAATGATTCACACTGTTCCTATCGTAGCTCTAATTGATTGTTTGAGTGTTTGCAGATAACCCAGGGTAAATGTTCGCGCTCTGTTTACTCTGTGAATCATGATGTGATGTTAAACTGAGACATTGGTTGAATAGCAAAACTGAAGTGCCATGCTAAAATAAAGCAAAAAGAAGACCATATTAAAACAATAGTTTAATAACAATTACTGTTACAATTTTTCTGCAAAATACTTGACAATAGTTTAAATATTTGCTTAACCTACAGTTATTAGCACTCCTCAGACGAAGATAACTTGAAAATAAATATTAGCATTTTGCTAAGCTATTAGTGCAGATTTAAGTATGCTTTGATGCTGGTTTAAGCTGGTTCTTATGCTGTTTTTTAAAGCAGGAAAAAAACACACACACAAGAAAATTGGGTAACACTTCAGAATAATGCATTAGTTAAGCATTAATTAATGGTTAATTGGTTCACAATTAAGCATTAGTTGAGCAAAAACACACTAAATCATTAATTACTAAATTATACATTATTCTGACCCCCTATTCTGAAGTGTTACCGAAAATTGATATAACTGTTTTTGCTGTTGTTTTGTTAAATAAAGTGTTTTTAATTATTTTCTGAGGCTGCTTACTGTTTGGAGCATCTACAGTGTATCAATCATTATAAAATAATAATAATTAATAAATAAGTAATCCAAAAAATTATTATTTGCTGAACATTTAGTTTAGATAGTTCTGGAGAAATGTATCCTCTGTAGTGAATGGGTGCCATCAGAAGGAAAGTCCAACCATCTGATAAAAACATCACAATAATCTAAAAGTAAACCAGCCCACTCCAGTCCAGCAGTTAACATCTTGTGAAGCGAAAAAGATGTGTTTGCAGGAAACGAGTAAGCTGAACTAAAGAAGAAAACCGACATGGAGCTGGTATTCTGAAGGATCTGGAGAGATACTGCATGAAAAAGTGGTCTTTTTTCTCTTATCAGGTGTTCTCCAAACTCTTTAGGACGTTGCAATAATTGGGTGCCAATAATTGTGCCTAACATGTATTGGAGAAAAACATTTATTTCATCATGTGTTTTTCTCCCCATGTTTAATTGTTTTACTTCTATGATAGGTTAGAATTTTGTAAATTTTTTGAGTGAAAGATCAAAAGGATAAACAATGCAGATTTATTTTCACTGCCACCTTTGCTCAGATTTACCACAGGAGCCAATATTAGTGGAGGGCACTGTATATATTTTAAATCCACAAGAATGAACTGGAATTATAGTATATTATCAGCTGTTTGACTCTGACGGCACCCATTCACTGTAGAGGATTCATTGATGTATGTGCTGTAATGCAAAATTTCTCTACATCCTTTTCAATGAAGAAACAAACTCAGGATGACCTGAGGATGAGTACATTTTCTGTGCATATTAATTTCTGGGTGAACTATTAATTAAAAATGCTGCCTACATCAGCAGCTTACTAGGTTTCAGAATTAATTCCTTTAGTTATTTATTCAGTTTTTTTTATAGTTTTCATGAATTATGTTTGTCACATCCTGCAAGCTGTTTAGGTTTTAGCATACAATAAGGTTCAACCTGAACAGAGTAATGCACCAGTGAATTATGCCATCTAAGTTACTGGCTATACTTTTTGTTCAGAATATGATTTGGAGCCATGTGAGGACCCTGGTGTGCCCCAGTTTGGCAGACACAGCGGTGGCAGATTTGGCATTGGTGACACCCTGACGTTCTCCTGTGACCTTGGTTACCGCCTGCAGGGTGCTCGAGAAATCACTTGCCTGGGCGGTGGGCGGCGCATATGGAGTGCACCTCTGCCAAGGTGTGTGGGTACGTGGTCAGCTGCTCTCATTCGCTTGGACGTCCAGAATTTGAAGAGTCTCCATGGTTGCATTTGAGCTCAACAGTGATAGACTACTGTTCTGTACTGTACTGTTATAAATGCAGTAGTAGTAGTTTACTACTCCAAGCATGCTGCACAGTACATACCACATAATATAGACCGCTCATATTATATTCACTCAAATTGCTTGTAAAATTCACAAATAATTTCAAGAAAATTGCAAAAGATGCATTAAATTAAATTATATTTTCTAGTGAAATTATAATATTTATAGCACTATTTAATAAATAGTACTTTGAAAAGCATGCATCTTTAATTGTTTTATTTGTTATAACTTCCAAATAGTTTTATGACTAAAATTGTATTAAAATTACTAAAATACTGCTTCGATAGTATGTATGCATTGATAAACATTTTAAATTGTAATGGTGTTTTAAAATGCAACACATGTTTCATTAATTCAGTGATCCTGACATTTAGTTATGGACATCAATGTGAATTTTATTTTTATTTTTTTATCCAATTTTGAGTACAGTTTCTTATTCTTTGGCAGTACAATCAAACAGTGAGTCATGAAAGAGAAACTGGATGATATTCCTTCATATGTTGAAAATGGAAAGTTGAGCGCATTGCATTGATACAGGACCGACTCTAATGCAACTAATGAGAGACCAAATGTTATTTATTTACTTTTTTTCTTTTTTAAATCTAATGCATGTTCTGTAATTTTTCTGGATACCTACATTTTTGCTTTTCCCTTTATTTCCCCAAATTTACACTTTTTACGTATTGCTTTTCCACTGTGTCACTACGCCATTGTCCGTAGCTGAGTGCGGCTCAACCGTTTCCAAGAACGCCGGTGTGCTGTTGTCCCCAAACTACCCCCGCAATTACGAGAACAACCACGAATGCATCTACAATATTCAAGTACAAGCAGGAAAAGGAATCAACATCTCAGCTAGCACCTTCAATCTGGCTCAAGGCGACGTTCTCAAGGTAAATATTACCTATACACTCTTTGCAGGTTTGTACAAGCATGCACCACACAACTTTGATTCTAAAAAAAACTTAATGCAATTGAAAATGGACTGTTTTACACTATATCTAGTCGTAGTTAATAGTTAATAAGTGTTACCTAGTGTTACCAAAACATTTTTAGAACATATAAACTCTATAGACATTTCTGGTCTGTTTTCCCAGTTGTATGATGGTCCAGACAACACAGCAGAAGTTCTGGGAGGCTTCTCGGGTTCCTCTTTGTTGGGTCAGTCATTGACCAGCACGTCAAATCACCTGTGGCTGGAGTTTTACTCTGATCAAGAGGATACGGCTGAGGGTTTTAAGCTGGTTTACAGCAGTGAGTCTTCTCATGTTCTTATTTTCTTCCACACTGCTTATAAAAAACTTACACACATTAGAGCTTCCAGTCTTTAATCTGTCTTAGACTACATGACTTAAGTAGCCCTATGCAAGCCGCCTCCGTGGTGTAGCTTTTATTACCGAAAAGGGAAAATAAAGTCATCCTGCGTTCATTACACCCTTCCTGCAGACATTAATTGAGTTGAGTTCATTTGGGGTGTTAAAATTCTTGCGAAGGGCTCAGAAACTATTCGAGTGTCGCCCACAAGCTAAAAGACACTATAATCGAGTGGGACATGTACCATCAACAGCGTTCCACTAATATTTCAGACTTGATAAGCTTTGATGATAATTAAATTCAGTCCAACCAAGACTGCAAATGACTGTACTTTTATTAGTCCCATCTGGATTTCATAAAGTTGCAATTAAAAAGGCTTTTCTCGCACAATGCTTTGCCATAATTTACTGATAAATGAGAGTCCGCTGTGGGAATGTGTCTGGGTGTTGAACTCCTGCACTCTTGCAAAAGTTCCACGTTTTCACAGTTATCCTAAAGATTTATTCAAAACTCAGAGTTTCTTAATTTTTTATTTATTTTTTTTTTCAAAAGAAGTATCTTATGTTCACTAAGGCTATACTTGAAAGAGTAAATATTGTTATTTATTTAGAATAATTGTTTTCTATTTTAGTATATTTTAAAATATAATTTATTCCTTTGATGCAGAGTTGAATGTTCAGCTGTGTTGTGTTACATGATCTTAATCTGCTGATTCTGCTTAGAAAAAAACATGTCAACATTTATTATTAACGTTTAAAGCAATTGTGCTGCTTCATATTTTTTTATGAAAACTGCGATGCATTGTTTTCAGGATCCTTTGATGAATAGAAAGTACGAAATTTAGCACAGTAGTGTACATGTAAAGGTTTACATTTAGGATGCTGTCAGTGAATTAAGTAAGGAATAATTGACGATGGGCCGTTGAATTATTAAAAAAATAATGCACACCCGAGGTGGTGATGCGGTCACGACGCGAAGCGGAGTGGCCGTTACACCTCTGGTGTGCATTATTTTTCTAATAATTTAACGGTCCGGAGTCAATTATTCCGCTTATACTACGGTTGCCACACCTCAAG
>JAUCNO010000236.1:1551781-1571136 GCA_032353835.1 Enteromius viviparus
GGACTTGTCTGTTTTGACTCGGGACTTGACTTGAGACTTGAATACAAAGACTCGAGACTTACTTGTGACTTGCAAAACAATGACTTGGTCCCACCTCTGGTCACAAGACAAAATAAAACTAATTTACACAAATGACCCCATTCCAAAGTTTAAGTACACTTGATTCTTAATGTGTGTATTTATGTGAATGATCAGTTTCTATGTTATAGTAGTTATATAGTAATTTTTCTGAGCAGTTGAGCTGCCCACTGTTGAAATATCATACAGGTCCTGAAAATTGAGTAGTTTTGCAGCAGAATCTGCATATTTGACCCATTTTGACATCTATGTTTTCACACTGAGGACCTAAAAGTGCAAGGGCGTGAAAACTTTTGGAACTGAGTGATCAGGGTAAACCGCACTTGTTTTGTCTTCTGGGGAACATTTAAATAATTTCTGTAGCTTCTGAAAGAATAGAATAATTTGAGGCAAAATGCACACTTCGTCATCCTTTTCAAAAGTTTTCACCCCCAGATCTGTAATACGGCCAATCGGGTTGCATCTTCTGAACATCAGTAAACGTTTGAAGCTTTTGTAATAGTTATGTACTGTATGCATCCTTCAAGTGTCATCAGTGTGAAAAGATGGATCTTAATAATATAGGCACTTTTGGACCATTGTATAGCCTACTGCATGTGTGTACTGCTTTCTTTCAGACAGTCTACATGTATTGATTGTTGAGACTCCAGCCATGAGAGATGTTTAAATTGACATGAAACATTGTAAACACTTTTCTTGTCATCTGTAGAGATGAACAATTATAACATGAGTAGCAAATGATGATGTTCTTCGACTCAGGAGTAAATGATTTCAGCACTCTGGTGTATTGACTCTGTGACCGCGTCTTGTTTGCTAATCCTCCGAAATGAATATTTCACCAGAATATTGTGGGATCAGCAATAATAAACCAACCTTAGACTTTGAATTTCACAGCAAATAATGCAAACGGGGCAGCAGTTTTCCAACTTCTGCAAGTCAAAAGCTATAAATGTCGCTCGAAAGAAAGATTTATATTTTGAGTCGTATGACTGGATGAAAGCTTTTGCCTGCTCCATTAGATCCTAATCACTTTTTTGCCGCAATTATTTTTGCCCAGTCTCTCTCACATTATGCTAGATTGTTTCTCTTATTGTGAAGAAATAATTCAAACGGCCCTCTAATCGATGATTGCATAAAGACTGTTTCTTAAAAAGACTGTATGGGTTGTAGTTTAGAGCATGAGATTGAAAAGTATCATTGTCAGGCCTATAATTCTGTTCTAGCTGGCTGATGAATGACTGAGCGCTGTTAACAATGCTTGCTATAACTCTTGCGCTCCTTCCACAGCTGTCATATCGTGCCACATTATATAGATTTACACCTTGCTGTATGTTGCCTTTGTTAAACATGGTTCAGGTTCAGAGTTTCTCCTCAAATGAACCTTTAGTTAAAGATGGACAAATTTTTCCACTTTCCACTTTCTCCAGTTTGTCTTTATTGTATTTATATACTTGTTATTTTTGACAAATTTGTTAAAAAAAAAATATAGACTTGCATGAAATGGATTCTCCTATCTGTGCCCTACAGCAGGTCTAATCCTTTAAAAAAAAGTTTTGGACCTGAGAAAGGTTTGATGAAAGGTTTATTTATGCCACATGTTTATAAATTAGGTGTCAGAAGCAAAATATATTTGATATTAACATGAAAGGCAGATTAAAAATAATTTGTTTCAAGATTTTTAAAAAAAGGTTTAATGCTTTGTTATGCTAAAATTACCTATAGAACAATTGATCAGCATAATTTTATATAATGTTTGGCTTAGTATTTGTATGACAAAATAATTAAATGAATAAATAATTGTTGAAAACATTTAAACAATTGCAAGAAGCAATGCATCACAAGAGTTTAGTATTATTTTAGTGCTGTCAAACGATTCATTGCATAATTTTTTTACATTATATATGTATGTGTACTGTTTATTTATTACAGTATGCATATATAAATACACACAGTATATATTTAAAAAAATATTCACATGTTAATATATTTATACATTTAAATATTAAATATATTTAATATGTAAACATGACATACATTTCTTAAATATATGCATGCACGTGTAATAAATATGCACAGTACTCCCTCATATATTATGTAAACAAAAACATTTATTTGTTTATTTATTTTGCTATATTTATATACCGTTATAGTGTTCATTATTATGTAGAAGTTTTATATTTTAAGTTTTTAATTGTAGTGCTTTTATGTGCATGTTTTTTTTAATTTTTTTTTTAGCTTTTAAAAAAAAAAGTAATTTAACTTTCTTTCTTTTTAATTTAATCACACACACACACACACACACACACACACACACATATATAAATAGAGAGAAAGAGAGAGAATATTTTATTTCAAATTTATTTTAAAATTCAATCATTTAAAAAAAATATTCCAGTGTTTTGTGCTACATGTTGCTTTTTTAAACGAGTCTGGCTAGTTTGAAATTTAAAACACGTTGAGACAGGAAAGACACACTAATCCACATGCTAAATTGGTCTGTGAAGCAAACAATAAGTGGTTTTGCCCACCATTAACATTGTGTTTGGATGTTTTTTGTGATATATATAACAAAAATAGTACAATGCATATATAATATATATAATACATTTAACATTTTTATTTTTCTTCCAGCTCCATGTGGAAGCCGGTCGACAGCTTCAGAGGGCACTATTCTATCCCCAAACTACCCTCGCAACTACACCACTGGCCAGTCCTGCGTGTATGAGATCTCAGTGCCAGGAGAGTTCGGTAAGAAATACACTTCCAACCTCACGCAAATGAATATAAGTCAACGTTAAGGCTTATTGATAGCAGACTGCTATTGAACAGAACATATATGTGCCGCTGTGAAAAGAACACTTTCAGTGAGGAAAAAAAAACGGAAATTGAGAGAAAGAAAAAAAGAAGGTCTTTTTGTTCATTTCTGAGAATTGCTGTTCCTGTAATTGAATAGGCACAGTAGCCACAAAAGAAATGTACATTTGTGTATGTTCTGCAATGCCAGAGATTATTTAGTCTTAATGGGTTTCTAAAATCAAAATCCAGTGACTTTTTGCAGACAATTAGCCAAACATCAGTGTCAGTGCAGCCCAACAGGATCAGAACTTCTGAAATTGTTTGGACTCTAAGTCTCTAGGGTAACTGAGATCATGTTTGGAGCTTAAATCCTCACATGTGAGCCTTATTTATGACAGCCTCATTTTTATGCATGTGCCCACTTTGTTAGTTTTGCTTGTAACAAACGACCTTGACTGTGCACAGCAAGATACCTGACCATCCAGAAACAGCAGAAACTTCAACTCTTAAGACTTGGGGCACAAAAGTGTGTGCTTTTGCAAAATAAGGAAAATAAAAAGCATGCATGCGTTTTTTTCTTTGTGCTCTCCTCAAACTATTTTTAAATACATGTCACTAAAATGAACTGAAAATAAGTTCTTACACAATCTGACGTGTTTAAAATTGAACTGGAAATTAGGTGCTGGGCGTCCGACTGGACGAGAACTGCACCCAACTAAGTCTGGTTCTCACAAGGTTTTTTCCCCATTCTCTCATGGATGGGGTTTTGGCTCCTTGTCGCTGTCTCCTCTGGCTTGCTTAGTAGGGAACACCTGATTCCTACTGATTATCATCGTCTTGACTACAGAGACCGTCTCTGCATTTGATAAATAAAGTTTAATCTCATCATTATACATTACCATCACTCTATTTTCAGTGCTTTGCTACAATCTACAATAAATATGACACACAGACATGAGACACACATAGAAAGCTTGAAGTGTCTACTTTTAAATGCAGTAAGTCATGTTGAAAACAAATATTCTTTGTTAACCTTGTACCTTTCTAATTTGGGAGTCACACTCATGATCCTACCGGTTAGAAGTGACCGGACACCTGAAATAACGTTTTTGTGCCCAAGTAAAATCAACTTTTCAATTTTTTTGTTTTGTATTTTGAGAGCATTGTGTTATTTATTATTATTATTATTATTATTATTATTACTAATAGATATATATTAAGTTTTTCCCATTGAATTTTTTTTCTCCCCCAATATTTTTAACATTGTTTTATATTAATGTAGCATTTCTCATTAAAATAAAGGCTAGACCTTTCAAAAACATTTTTTTGACATTTTTTAGCGCCCCCTGGTCAAAGCAAAGAAAAAAAGTTGGTGTAGATAATAGATGGCTTTATAGGAATCTATAGAGGCTTATGAACTCCCTAATTGTTTTTAGCCACAATTGCTTACTCACATTTAGTAGTAGACTTGAATATATATTAAGACATTTTTAAAGAGTACTTTTTGTTAACTTTTAGGGTTTTTTATGTATATAAATATTGATTTTAAATAGGTTTTTGTATTATGATTAGTCAAACCTGAACATTAGAAAGAGAAGGCAAGCATCCATTTTTGGATTTAGAATTTAATTTTAAAATGCAGTTAATTCAAACATAATGATTTATGCAAACAACTTACAATAAACGTCTATTTTAGGTGTAGGTTTAGGTGTATGGTTGATGTATGGCAATAGCACATGTAGTCTTTACTGTACAAAAACCAGTACACTTATAGAATGTCCCCACTTTGCACAAAAATCAAATGTGTGTGTGTGTGTTTTTATTTTACAATCTTGATGATTTAGTGTGTCACCCCTTCACTGCTCTAAGCTATTTCTGTGTTATGATTGAATTATTGAATGGTTTTCATATTTTCAAAACTTTGCTCTGTGTTACAGACACATACAAGTGTAAGCGTGTGTGTGTGTGCATTTGTGATTGACTGGATATGTCTATATCACACTCTTGATGTTTTATAGTGTCACTACTGTGTAGTTGTTTTCAGATTTGTTTCAGATACGCGTTCATTTTCTATGGTCGGTCATTTTTGACCGAGGACCATAAGTGTAAAATACAGTTTTTACACCCACTTAGCCTGTTCGAATCATGCCCTCAATTTTTTTCTGTGTTCACATTCCAAGTGCCGTAAAAGTCGACAAATAACATATCATTCCGATGAAGCTGTGATTTTTTTTTTAAATTAAAAATAAAAATTTTCCAGTCAGAAATGACAGAGGAAGGCTCAAGGAAGTAATAAGTAAGTTACCTACACTATATTGAGTTTCTCAATCTGATCTCACTATTTTTAATGTGACCACGCTCACAAGCTACTTTTACTTTAATACAATCATCCACGTGAGACGCAAGCACAAGTAAACACCCACATCAGCTCATGTGCTCAGAGGAATCATCAAGCATCTGGAAGAAGAGAGGAGTCACATAACACTTAACATCCTGCAGGTACTGTAAGAAGCGCTGTAAGATAACAGAAAAAAGATTGACCTTGTGAATTCACCTTGAGATGTGCGTGCACGCTGGTCCAGCCACGGAGCGATCATTCTCATGAGTAACTACTGTTTGTTTTTATATTAGTTTGCATGCTATTGTGTCATAAACTTGAAAACATGTACTGATTTTGTTTTTGAACTTTAAAACCTTACTGAAATGTTTGAAATCGAGTTAAATATTTTGAATATGACATGTTGCATACTCTATATAATATAAAGCAATACGATATAAAAGTAATATCATTTTCTCTAAAACTCTAAGTCTCTAGGGTAACTGAGATCATGTTTGGAGCTTAAATCCTCACATCAGAGCCTTATTTATCAGAGCCTCATTTTTTATGCATGTACGCACTTTATTAGTTTTTGCTTGTAACAAACGACCTTAAATCAGGGCCCTCGCCTGAAAATCCTCAGTGGGGGTGCATTTCGTTTTCATAAGGGGGCACACTTTATGAGCTCAGAAATAAACATTCAACAAAACTAAAACAACCTGTAGCTACTTTTATTTACATATATAACATGAGCATATTTAAACACATAGTCTGTCGATGATCTTTTGAGTTATGTGTTATATTATGACTTTAATTTATGTATGTTAGAATTAGCTCTCAAATCGCCAGAATCCTCGCTCGTGAATCTTCTCTAAATAACATCTGTTAATAAGATGATCACTGCGCAGTGTCGTTGAGAAACTTTGTGAGATCGCGATGAACTAGATGGGTCACAGCTTTGTTATTATTAGTTTTATGAAGCTTTTAATGCCATATGATCCATTCAAAATTTGAATAGAAAATTGTGATAGAGTTTCTCTTGCAATTGCAACAAGTAGCCTAATAACCAATGGATCGGACAAAAAATATTTCAAAAATAGTCTATGCATTAAGGATATGACTGGCAATTAAAGCTTTTTAATTTCAAATTCCAATAACTTAATAATAATTACTATAATAAAATTATAATAGGCTTACATGATAGACACTAAATAAAGTTTTTCCAGGCTATTAAAAAAACTAAATGTTTGCTGCGTGATTAAAGACAATCTGCTAGACAAAATGGAAGTTACATGTTTTTCACCAAAATATTAATTGACTAGACACAATGAACGTTGTTCTGTCTCAATAATAAGTTCACTATTGATAATATAAACAGGGGGGCTCTGCCCTCAGTGCTCCCCCTTGGCCTGCCTTGACTGTGCACAGCAAGATTCCAGACCATCCAGAAACAATGTAATGTTTTGGTGACCTTACATGAACTGCAGAAACTTCAGCTCTCAAGACTTACACAGAGCTTTAACTATGATGTTTTTGTTGTTCTGTAGTGTTCTGTAGCTGTGGGCCACAACAAATGACACTTTATTGTACTTTGACCAGCCTGTGAAAGGTTCAGGGCTGAAATGAAAACTTAAGATCAGACGCAATTGATCAGGATCTTCAAGTGCATCTTTTTTTGTGTGACTCTAAAATTGCTGAAGTCAGACAGCCAGTGTTTCCATTGTGATGTATGAGACTGTCTATTTTATAAACAATGAAAGGCATAAACAATAAGCCTGTTTTGAGCTCAGTTAAAAAGTGCCATACTTTATAGATCAAATGTATTTTTTCCCCTCTAATTGATCGATTTTACAACACTGACATTGTTATTTCTGCAATATTTTGAGTCATACAAAGCCAATTTTCCATAAGCTAATATGATAATTTAGGGTCTTAATGGAAAGTTTGTCATATAGTTTGTTTTAAATTTTCTCAAGAAACTTTAATTTTACCCTGACAAAAACACATCTTCTGAAATCACTCTGTTCTGTATACTTCCCCTTTAAATCTTCACAAGATCCACTGACCCCACCCCTCTTTTCTGAGGCACTCTCGAAGGATCTTTTTTTAGCCGTGTAGAAGTGCATGTGGCACCGAAATACCCCTTTAAATGTGACTAGTGATCAAGTGACTCTTTTGTACAGATGTTTTTCTTGCTTCGGTGCAGTAAAAAAAAATCTATATATAAGCCTGCTTAATATAAACAATGTCTCACAAGTGGCAATGCCATATGGCTATGATATACAGTATCACAATATGCTGATATACAGCCATGACACACTGCTACGACTATGATACTGTGTTTATAGGCCTCTATTACTAATTTGAAAATGTCACTTTAGAAGTACTAATAAAAGAATGTTGAGTAAATGACTATCCTACTTGCTAATTATGCTGAAACATGCTAATTATGCTGAAACATAAATAAACAGCATATGCTGGTTAGGTTTTGAAGCTGGGATGCTGGTTTCAGCTGGTCTTAGCTGGTCATGTGCTTTGCCAGCATCCCAGCTTCAAAACATACCAAGTTAATCATGTTTGAAACATGCTAGCAACCAGTTAATTGTGGTAAAACATGCTGACAACATACTAGAAATATGATTAGCAACATGCTAGCAAACAAACTAATCCTTTTAGAAAAATTTTAGAAACATGCTAGCTAGGGTAGTGATAGATAGATAGATTAGGAGTTGATAACATGTTTGCTAGCATGGTGTAGCGCAGTGGTTTTCAACCCTAGTGGGCCTCGACGGTATTGCAGGGGGCCGACAATTATTATTAACAGAAATTGTAATATTGTTAATATAATAAAAAATGACTAGTTTGCTGATCCGTTATGCATATTTTCTGTTTATTCAATACATTACCAGTTTATTCAATAGTCAATTAACAGCCTTGCTTTCTATACTTAACCCGACACAAAAAGCGGGATCGTTTAAATTCATTTGCAGTGGGCCGCGAAAACATATGTATTTGGCTGTGTGGGCCGTGAGTTAAAAAAGGTTGGGAACCACTGGTTTAGCATATTGCAAATAGCTAAATTATTAACACTTTATTGCCTAAAATGTCCAGGTTTTGGCTTTTTTCCCACCCTGTTTCCATACTTGCTGAAGGTAATGATCAAAAAGCGGGATCTACAAAGCGTGATGCTACTCCTTGATAATTGCCTTCAGCAAATACTGTATACAAACCTGAACATTTTAGGCAATTGGTTTGGTCATCCTACTGTATGTTAACAGTGTGTTAAATCACTTTATCAACACCTATCTAATCTAAACTTTTATGCATTTGCAATTACTTCAAACTTTCAGGCTAGGCTTTCTTAAGCCAGCTTGAAAGTTTTGTTCATAAATCTAGTTTATTACAATTTAATTCATAATCATATATTATTTTGTTCTTTTTTAAAATATGAAAGCATTTTTCTACTGTTTGCAGACATATTGGACCCTGCTTCTAACTCCATGCACTTGCTTTTTAATAACTATTGCATTTAAGGCTTTTTTTGTCTTTAGGTTTGTTTGGTCTGTAGCTGAGCTAGATATTGCCTGTCATACTGTAATATTTGGTTCTGAAGCGCGTTACGATTTCATCATCAATGTGCGTACCACTGGGAATTCTAGTGCCAGCTGTTTACCACTTCAGCAAGGGACTGTGAGGAAAAAGATGCCAGTTTTGTTTTTTATTTGTGTTTTTGTTATTTTGTTGATGCTTTTTTTAATGCCAAAACTTTAGATGTACAAAAAACAAAAAACAAATGCAAGCATCAATAAAAAAATAATTGGCAGCACACATGCATTGCAATTGATTTTTTGAGGTCTTTGATATCAGTTTCAAACTTTACATGAACTGTTCATGAAGAAAAGGGTTTGTGGCAAAAACTGTAATGTGAAAAGACACATCCTAAAATTAATTTGGTTTAACAGGAAATCGAATGGCCCGTCTTTCATGTGTTTTATCAAATTCAAACTTACTCAGCTTGCAGAAGTTTATATTATATTAATAAGTCTGTTTTAACTTGACTAAATGTTTTCCTGCTTGTAAAATGAGGGAACCATGCCGTGGGGCGTCTGACTTGATTATAAATGTGTTCTGATTAAGTGTAACTATCTGTAGGAGGAGAGACACAGAATATTGAACACCAAGCACTGAAGGTCTTCTGAAAATATCACATCAAACAGGACTTGAAGTTCTCAGCTCTTCAAAAAAAACCTCTGATCTCAGAGTTTTAGGCGGTTTCATCCTCAGTTTCGAAGTAAAACGTGGTCACTGACTTCGACTTTGTTAAATTTTTAGAGTTTAAGGACAGTGCCTTATGTGTTTGACAAGTATTTAATGCAAATAATTCCACCACAGTATGTTAATTTATTTCGACTTTAATGAATTCAAAGAAATGGTCAAACTTCTCATCATTTCAAGAGACTGATATCCGGTCAGCAGCACTTTGGGTTCATGAACTGCAGCAAAATGAAGTGAGAATCAGTGGTTTTGCTTAGAAATTCATAGATTTGTTGAGGCAAGAAGTGTCCTAACCATGCATGTTTGCAGCAATTTGTCCTTCTACACTGATTGTGAAAATTCAGAATAATGTGAAACAATCACAGCCAATCAGGATGTATTTGACGAATATATTTTAAGTGGGCGGTACTTGTCGGCACGTTGTCAAAGAAAGAGTGATTGTGCATCATGATGCTGCACCTGATTTGGAGGGTATAATATTATGTACACTCATTTTTAAAATTTGGGTCTTGGGCTTTTTCTTTATTTCACTATTCTTGGAAATGTGTTATGGAAGTAATTTTATGATTTTAATACACAACTCATCACCAAAAACATCCATGAATGTTTTTTTGTTAACGCATTATGTTGGAGAACAATAAGATGATGGTGCATTAAGTTTGGGATATTTTCTTCTGTGAAAGAACTGTCGTAAGAATGTATTCTCATTAAAGCTCGTCAATTATACAAGACCTTTCGAATTGAATAACAAGGCTGTTCTAGGTTTCTTTGGCCAGCTTTTAATGTTTAATTATTCTGTCACAAATAATAAATCCAGGCAATTTTTAAATAGCATCTGTCTTTTGAGAGCAAGACTGAATTATTCACAGCTGCCAAACGAGCGCCTTAGGCATGAATTGTACATATTAGACTCCAGCATGCATGTTTATAGAAAGTTGTCGACCAACCGTACATTGTGCATCTGGGCACTACGGCAGAAAATCTGTTCCCGTTGTACCGGAGTCCCTCAGTGTTTCCGGCGTATGAGAAATCTTGGCAGCATCATGAGAGCTACTACATTAGGGACTCTATTAGATTTATGTAAACTGCAGTAGACAGCTTCGTGCTTCATGCAGTGCCCTGGTCTTTTTATGCCAATCACAATGTCTTCGATGTATAGTTGCATTGCTCACGCTAATCCCAACTTGCTCCCTGTCAACAGGCCAAATTCACACCCCCTTAAACTGGTGGCAGATGTTCCAGAGAGCGTGAGCACAAAAATCTGGCCCCGAGGACATGTGGATCGTCCTGGTACGGGGGCTGTGTGCATGAGCCCGCGGGCCTGTGTCGCATCAAACAGAGGCGAACGACTGCAGCCGCCCACGTGCTTAACTGTGCATTCAACAAAGCCGGAGTACACTCGATCACCCGAATGCGTTCATTTCCACAACTGAGTGGAGACATCGGTCATTCACGATTGTTGCAACCCTCCAACTCGAGCTGAACTACAGGTTAATGTGATTAACAGGAAAGCCAGTATGGACGAACCGAGCTCTGAATAAATATTAAAAGGCACCTATTGAATCTGCAAAGTTGCAAAGAACAAATTATACATTCAAGTACTGTAGAGTCAGAAAGATTGTATTTACGATTTACGAATGAACAAAACCATAACAATTCAGCGAGAAAACACCATAACACTTTACAATAGGGTTCATTGATTAGTTACATTGTTTTTACATGTGCAATAAATAAACAATACTTCTACAGCATCTTAATATTATCTTCAGCATTTACTATTGCATTATTAAGATCACAAGTTGTGTTTCTTAACAGTAGATAATGCATCGTGAGCTAACACAAACAAACATGAACCACTGTATTTTTTATTACCTGACAAAGATTACTAACTTCATAATAATTGTAGACGTCATTGTTGGTTCATGTAAATTAATACATTATCTTATGTCAACAAATGACACCTAAAGCCCCGTTCAGATTAGCAGCGACTTCTGTTGCTGCATGTCGCCAGAGGCTGGCGATGAGGTCGCTAGTGGGCGTTCTCATTCTGGTCGCCTAGTTACGTCATTGTTGACAGCGAATCAGGTTTCTTGCTAAATACAAACATTTTGGAGGCAAAAGACCGAATATAATATACGTATACTGAGTCCATACATACAAACAACAATGAATGAGAAACAGAGAGTACTTTTTTCCATTGCGTGCGTTTATCTACGGCAAAAACACAAACGCCGTTCCGAGTATGATCACATGATCACTATCGTCTTCTTTCCTATTGGCTGTCGCTTCTGAAAGTCGCTCTTCATTTGCATAAAGTTTATGAGATTCTGAACTTTGTCGCGTCGCTGGACACACCCAAATCCGGTCGCCAACGGTCTCTGACGGCCGCTGTCGCTCTTGTCGCCGGATATTGCCAGCTCTACGTTGAAATTAATGGGATTGCGTCGCTTTGTCGCTGCTTGTCGCTTCTAGTGTGAACGGGGCTTAAAACAGGGATTGCTGTAAAACTTGTCTTTGACAATGGTAGGGAAAGAGTTAAGATAACATGCAATTAAGTCAAATTAAAGGAAAATGTAAAAAAGTATGTTGCACAAGACCCAGCTGGTGTATGTCTGCTGTTGTTTTTTTTTTTGGAAGAGTGCTAAACATAAGCAAACTCTGTGTTGCCACCTTCTAATGGTTGACACACAGAATAGTGTATGTTAAGCTAAGTTGTGCTGTGGAAAGTGTTGCTTTTGGCTCGGTTTTGAATAACCATTTCTTACTTGAGTTCTCAGGCTGTCCGTGGTGAATTATAAAGTGACAGATGTCTTACTTCACTGCTTGAAATTGCTAATGTGGTCAAGATGCTGTGTGTGATCACACATTTCTTTTCTTTCAAAGCTAAATCACTACAGGAGTTTGCTGGAGTCTTACAGAACCTGGAAGATGAGAGGACACGAATGGTCAGCAGGTTTTTCATCATCACAGTTCCTATTGCTATGTTTATAACTGTTGCTGCATGTTTAGCATAACTTCTTGGCAGATCTATACAGGTGGAGCTGGGGAAAAGGTGGAGAGTTTCTAAACACACTGCAACTACAGCAAGACAAGTATTTGAATGTTGAGCAGCAAGCTCATTGGCTGCTGATACTAAAAGAACCAATCAGCTACTCTATGTGAATAATGATGTCATATCGTTAGACTAAGCCATCTAGGCCCAGTTTTATAGACAGGGCTTAGCCTAAACCATAAGGATTAGGCCATAGTTCAGTTGGGACATTTACGTAAAGGGGCGTTTCATGACAGAACTTTGCATTTGTTGTCAAAGGTTTACATCAGAATCTCCAAAACGTTCATTATTTTATAACAAATACGTGGAACCGTAGAAAATGCATGTTATTTGTAAGTTGTACTGTCCAGAGTAAGATATTTTATATAAAAGATGTGGGAACACTTTAGTTAACGTTGGTTAACAACATTAGTAAATACTTCTGGGAATTACAAACCTTGGAATCTGGCGACTGACCAATCAGAATCAAGTATTCCACGAAGCTGTGTTAATGCACTGTGAACTAACATGAATAACAACGAACAACTGTATTTTCATTAACCAACATTAATAAATAATGTAATACATTTTTTGTTCATGTTAGTTCATACATTAACTAATGTTAGCAAATGACACCTTAGTGTAAAGTGTTACCAAAGATGCATATACAATATAGTTCACAAGAAAATAAATAAAAAATAGGACTAAATAAACGAAATAAAATATGAGATAGAATATCCGATACGCATTTATACTCTAGTGCTACTGACAAAATCTGACAAGAAGCAAGAAAACTATCACTAACTCTTGCAAACTGTCACATGCTTGTATGTGTGATTTCACTTTGACACATTGTAAGTGTAGGTGGCTACAGTTGCCAAGTTGCAACTTGCTAATGTGTGGTCTATATTTTTAATGGCTATAAACATGTGCTAAACATGAGAAGCAGCTTTCATGAATAATCTTTTGGTCCACCATACTGTAAATGCATCAAAACTTTATTTTTGATTAATATACATTGCTAATGGCTTAATTTGGAAAACTAAAGGCCATTTTTTCAGTCTTAAGATTTTTTTTTCAAATAGTTGGATCTCAACCAAATATTGTCCTATTCTACATCAATGGGAAGCTTAATTTATTCAGCTTTCATATGTAAAATTCTCAATTTCAAAAATAAACCTTATGGTTTTGTGGTCCAGGGTCTCTCTCTGTTACACACACACACACGTAATTTTAATTACTTGATTGTTTGGTATAGATATTACTACCTGTTACATTTCTAAATTTCTATAATCACCAGAACAATCTGTGTCGCCATAAAAAAATAAATCATCATAATATTATGTCTACAGTATAAAGTCTTAATGCTTTAACATGGAGCAGTATCGGGGCTGGGTGATGTTGCAATATATATGATTAGATATTTAATGTTAACTTTAAGTGACATGAATATTATGTGTATGTTTTACCTTTAGTTTTAAGTGAGAGTAAACAGTTCTCTTCTGGCTAAATGAGACTTGTGTCTCCTCAGATCGAGAATGCCAGTGATGTGTTGATCTTGCCACTGGAGCGTTTCAGGAAGGAGCAGATTGGAGCTGCAAAGGTGAGAGCAGAACTTTATGCTGTAATGGTATTTATAGCAGAAAGATGCTTATTGTTTTCACTTAAGATTAATATCACATAGTCAAAACATGCAAATTGCATGTTTGCCAAGCCATCACAGATCCAAGTGCTGCTATCTGTTTAAACAGCACTGCCATCTGTTGGTTATGATGTGTAAACACTCATCGTAATGTTCACGATGATTACAAACAGATGCAATAAATCTGTTTAATTTGACACGCAGCAAAAAACTGTGCATGCCTCATTCACATCGTCTTTTTTTTAAACAATGGTTTAAATTTACAGCTCATACTTGCCGCTTGCAGGCGTTTGATTCCCTAATGACAAATTTGACTCACACACCCAGTGGCTTTTGTCCATTATTGTGGATGTGCATCTGGTTATTAGACACTTACAGGTGTCTGGAGTTCAAAGGCCAAGGCCCTCAAGAACATTAAAACAGAAAAGAAAAGAATGAGCTATTGTAAAGCACACACTGCTTCAAAGTACTTATTACACAAAATAGAGCACTTTCAAAAAAGTGGATGTAATGAGTTTAATGTTTCCAGACACATAATTGTAGGTTAGTTACTATGAACCTACATTTTTGGTATTTTAAATACTTTACATGTAATATTTTAGCTTGTGTGATTGTTTTATCATTTCAGTTTGACATTTCTGTCCCACAGGAGGCCAAAAAGAAATATGATAAAGAGACAGAGAAGTACTGCACAGTGTTGGAGAAACACCTCAGTCTGTCTGCAAAGAAAAAGGAAGCACATCTTCATGAAGTATGTTCTGCATGCAGTTGCACTTTAATACTAAAAATGAAACTTCCTTTGAAACAGTAAACTGGGGGCAGATGGTTAGAAAGGCTTGACTTCATTTCTAACAGCAAAAGTATTTGGTTTGCCATTGTGAACATGAACTGAAGGCTACGAACCCCTAGTTTGATTATATGGACATGTATGTTTGTATGTATGTATTTTTTTAAATATTTTATCTCCCCAGGCGGATAACCAGGTGGATATAGTAAGGCAGCACTTCTATGAGGTCTCACTGGAATATGTCTTCAAAGTGCAGGAAGTTCAAGAGAGGAAGATGTTTGAGTTTGTGGAGCCGGTAAAACTTCATCACATTTTCATGTCATTCTTTTTATAGTATATTATATTATTCAGTTTTACTGATGGCTACTTTCTTCTTTTTTGTGTGTAGTTGCTGGCTTTTCTACAGGGTCTGTTTACATATTATCATCATGGGTACGAACTGGCCAAAGACTTCAACCATTTCAAGACAGACCTCACAATCAGCATTCAAAATGTGAGTGCATTTCTCACAACGGAAACTCAAATTAGGAGAGCATGTATTTTGTGACTGTGCTGAACGAAAACATATGATAAATAATAGATTTGCAGACATTTCGGAAACAGGCCATGTTCACATAATTCTGCTGTGAAATGTGTGTTCTCTGTCAGAACGTCTGTTTTAGTTTGCACATATTATAGAAACATGCTAAGTTAACATGTTTATCTGAAAAACAATGCAACAGTCAGTTATTCTCTTTTGAAATTTGCCCACTGCCAGTTTACCCAATTGTATTTCAGCACCCCAGGTTGCCAGTTGGCAGAAAATACAGCCCTCATTTCGGTTGGTGTTGTCAATTTAGCAACCTGCATGTGCGTCAAGTCTAAGGAGGAGAAACGGGTGAAAAAAAACCCATCTCCAATATTTTGATTCTGGGCTGCAATCAGTTCTAGATACAGCTCATACAGCACCTTTAACACACCGGGTTGCCAGATGGTGGAAAACACAGCAAACTGCAGCAATAGAAGGTCTCTACCTGACCTAAAAAGCCTCAACATCCATCTGAGGAATGCACTGCAGTACCCAATCCAACCACTAGCTGTCAATATTACTTATACTTAATAAGTTCTGTACTGAGAAGTCCATTTTTCTAGTTCAGGATGAGTGTAGGTTCACTGGACAGGTTAGAAACATGAGTCAGACCCAGTCCAAATGCATTGCAAATAACACCTATATTGCAACTAGCTGCTTTGCAATGAATCTGTTATATGATCTGTTACAAGGAGTGCGGTAGTTATACTGTATGTATTTTGCGTTGCAGAGTTATTTTACAGTGGGAGCTTTCCACAAACGTTTTTGAATCTATTCTTGTTTGGGAAATTCACTTCCTCTTTTTAAATTGTCTTTGTTTTATTTTAGACGCGGAACCGGTTCGAGAGCACTCGTTCAGAGGTGGAGTGTTTGATGAAAAAGATGAAGGAAAACCCGCATGAACATAAGAGCATCAGTCCAAACACAATAGAGGGATACCTGTTTGTGCAAGAAAAACGTAAGTTGAAAAGTTTGTACCTTTAATCACATCGGTTCATGTGCATATCAGGACAAGTTTATTCATGAAATGTTCAGTCAATGAAATGCTTTATTACCTTTAAAACTGACATGCTCCTATCACTAAATCCTACCCTAAACCGATGGTGTTAAATGCATTTTGCTTTTTTTTCATAGTTTTTAGCTTTTTTTTTATTGAACCATGCTTATGAGACTCATACCTTGTAAGTGCAGTGGTGTACCAGGTGCGCTATCGAGCAAGTTTACTACAGCAGAAACTCCATGCACAGAGAGCTGAATGTGTGATGTAATATGTATTGCTTTACAAATCATGCACTACTGTAAATGTATCTTAAATAAGAAATAGCAAATGAAAATGAGTCTTCATTAACTGATATACTAGCCCTATAATCATAATTTATGTAAAAATGAATAAAAGTGTTTGTTGTTTTACTGCCACCAGTGTTTACTTTTTTTTTCTTTTTTTTTAAATGTAAGTACATGTATGTTTTTGCAATGAACCTGGGTAGGTGTTTTGAATTCTTTACTGAGTTTATTTTTAAATCCATTTTAAGAAATTAATATGAATCAAAAGGAAGGCAAAAGAAAATGGGTGGCAACTGTTATGCTCTTGCACAGTAGCACTTTTTTCTCACAAAAAAAAACTTAATTGCTTAAATTAATGATTTGTTAAATCTCTTTCTTACGCGGCTCCCTGTTTTATACCAAATCAGGTTCCTTCGTGTCCACATGGGTGAAGTACTACTGCATCTATCTCAGAGAGCCCAAACGCATGACCATGTTGCTGTTTGATCAGAAGTCTGGGGCCAAAAATGTAAGCAGTTCTTTTATTTCTCTTTCTCTGTCACGTACAGTTCCTCTCGCAGCCTTTCACTCAGCAGTATTTGTAACTTTTGGACTGGAGAGTGGATGCTGGGACAGGCCACGTGTTTGTTCCTCATGCTGGCATCGAAAGACTGATCTTGGCACGAGTGGCTGCGTATGGCATCGTTGAGCTGGCACCAGTGTCGTCCCCTGGCTCTGTGCCAGTCCCTCTCTCCACAGCCACACACACAGGGTCAATAGCATCAGGGACTGCATGCGGCCTGATTACATTTAGACACTATAACTCCACTGCTGGGCACACAAACCTGCCAATCACAAGAGAGAAGCAAACAGAAAACTTGTTTTATTGTTATAACTTTTCCCCAATAAAACTATTATTACTACTATTCATTTTCTTTGTTGGCAACATGCACTCAATACCAGAAAGTAGTGTAAGTCTATAGTGTTATCATTTCCAATAGTAATAACACACCGCTGCTTAACAAGCCACATCATTTTAATAAGTAATGTTTGTAGCACAAACGCTGTGGGATGTGTTATGCACTACATTGTAGCCCTTCAGGCAAAGGGTTTGAATGCAGAGGGGTCAAATACTAATGTTTCATTCCAAATGGCAAAATTATTGTATATATGCAGTCTTGCAGACTTATTGTTGACTAGACATGGTCACAAGGACCCTTGTTTTCACCTCTCCAGACACTGCATTTTGTAAGCATGCTGAGTTTGTTTAGTATCTAGTCCTTGCACTAGCGCTACGCTGTCACCTTTTCTGCAATGTGAAAACACAAGAAAAATCACTGAGTGGTGTGGTGTGATAGAAACAATTAGACTGTAAGTGAGGAGGTCACCGAAGGAGAGAACGACAGCGCTCTGGTAATGAACTCCAGAGGTATGTGTGTAATGTGTTGTGAGTTGGTAAAGGAGCTGTGAAGTGTTGGAATAAAAATAGCTGGCCGCATTTGAACACTCATTCCTTGGCCACGCTTACACAAGAAGATAGGAGTAACCTGACCCTTTATCATTCATTTATATAATCATTTATGTGATGACAGTGTAGTTGGTAAATATAGAACATCTGGTCACATTTTCCTGTCGGCCGTCCAGTCTCCCATAAAAATCAAAGTCAAATAAGTGGAATGCTGGTGCCAGAATTTGGGGCCTGTAGTAAACCATGTCTTTCTTTTCAGGGAGACGAGGAAAGCTTTACATTGAAATCTTGCACCAGAAGGAAAACAGACTCCATCGAGAAGAGATTCTGCTTTGACATTGAAGCCGTGGACCGGTGAGTTGACTGTGAGCATACCTGCCACCAGATGGTGCTTTGGTCCACGTAACTTCCAGCGGGAGACAAACTTCCTGGCTGCTTCTCAAGAAAGTGGGAGGAGATTTGCTCTAGGTCTGCCAGGCATGAAGAGAGTGCACTGTAGATAGCCCCAAGCTGTCATGACTGTTGCAGTAACTAGGAAGAGAGAAATTAAGTGGCCTACTTTGGGTTGCAGGGGAACAGAGCCGATTACTTTACACTTAACATTAAGGCCAGAAGATGCTCTAAGCCATTGTGACACAATCCCAGCAAAATTGTGTCACACGACAGGATTTTTAACTAAACTAAAGTAATTTTCAATATTGCACAAGATTTGTATTGAAAAATCTGTTCTTTTGAACTTTATTTTCATCATGATTTTTTGAAAAAATGTAAGAAATCATTTTGAAAAAAAACAAACAAAAAATTATAAAAATAACCAACATTAATAACTGAGCACAAGTAAGGTTTGATAATAATCAAAGAACATATTAGAAAGTTTCTGAAGAATGACATAATCCTGAAAATTCTGCTTTGCCATCACATTTAAAACGTATTAAAATAGAAATTTTATTTGCAGTAAAAAAATTGTAAGTGTATACAGTATATATATATATATATTTTTTTTTAAGTTTAAGTTTTAAGTTTACTAGGGTAAAAAAAATATGCATTGTGCACAAGTAATACTCCAAATAAAGTTTAATAAAAATGTTTATATCAGTAGATCTGGAGTTATCTGAGATCGGAAGAGCGTC
>JAUCNO010000236.1:1589229-1599630 GCA_032353835.1 Enteromius viviparus
CGTCTCGTCTTAGTCATGAAAAAAAAGGTCGTTGACGAACATATTTCGTCTCGTCTCGTCTGATGAAATTAACACTAAGTCACATATATCGTGATATATCGATATGATCATTATCGTGGGCCATATATCGCCCCAGAATTGAATCGTGAGTTACCTGTATCGTCCCACCCCTAGTGTTAACTAATGTAGTTAACTAATGGTGACTAATGAACCTTATTGTAAAGTGTTACCGATTTTATATTTGAACAATGAATGAAGTGAACCTCATAGACGTTGCATCTTTATTTTTATCACTGGAATCAGATCCTATACGAATCTTACACCTTTATATCAAATGTAAATCTGACATCTATTAAACATATTAATTTGTGCTGCTTGAAGTTTACTTAAGAAACTATTGTATGTTACTCAGCAAACAAAGTTTTTCTGAATCCATAGACTTTTCTATATAAAACAAACTTTTTTCATTGTACTAATTCATTGTAAATCTGACACATTAAGGTGCTCCTAAAACACCCGCATTTTTATTTTATTTATTTATTTTTTACATAATTATACAATTCTTTGTAATCCTTTTTTGTGGTTACTTATTTATTTCATATATATTTATTTTCCATATCATTTGTCTTAGAAAGGGCTTGTTTTGTTGTTTTTGTTTGTTGTGTCTCTGCCATGTTTAGTCTGTCTTTTTTTTTCTAAATCTGTCTTTCAGTTCCATGTGGAGGAGTTCTGACCATGCGCCACGGGACCATTCTGTCTCCGGGTTACCCTGATCGCTATGACAACCATCTGAACTGCATTTGGAAGGTCTTTGTGCCGGAGGGAACCGGAATACAAGTGAGACAAAACTCTCATATTTTTTAATTATTATAATTTGTGTGTGTGTCCTCTGAAAAACATTATGGATTATGATAAAGAAGTGAGTGTGATTACTTAACACTCGTCAGAGGATAAGCATATTCTCAAGAGAATCCCGTTATAATTACTTTGCTTATTTTTATTATTGAACTTTATGTATTATTGACTATTACATAATATTTGCTCTTAAATTAAACTTTATAAGTTAAAGCAGGAAGTATAATGATGCAATATGTTAAACAGGGGGAAAAGGTATAATAGCGGTCACCCAGTATTGGTTTCACTAGATGATATCTACTGTGACATGCAGCAGTGCTTAACGTCTGCTTTTGCTTTACATTGAACACAGCACTAGGATTAGGTTTATCATTATACTGCTAAGGCCGAACAATATGCAAAACTATTTACATGATATAAACTGAATAGGAAAATTGTGTAAATACAAAAACAGCAGCAGAAAAACGATTCATCGTCCATACACATGGAATAAGCTCTGGACCAAATGTTGATTTAGTATTAGTCATATCACAATATGACAGATTTTACCATTTGATTGAGTTCACAACCTGACGTCAATGACAAAAACGGTGTTTTCTCCTGGTTTTAAAGATTTATAAGCCTGCTTTGTTAATTATTGCATTACTATATATTTTCATAGTCTTTTTTTTTTTTTTGCTATACATGTTCCTATCAGACCAGACTTACACACAGATTATTCTCACAATATTTACTCATTAAAATTAGCATTTAAAATTTTTTTGCCAGAATTTTAGTACACTCAAAATA
This sequence comes from Enteromius viviparus, assembly GCA_032353835.1. Lineage (NCBI taxonomy): Eukaryota > Metazoa > Chordata > Actinopteri > Cypriniformes > Cyprinidae > Enteromius > Enteromius viviparus. Next base: position 1,590,874 of record JAUCNO010000236.1, read on the forward strand.
ATATAGAATATTCGTATTTGATATATTTTGTAATTTTTTTATGATTATTTTTGTGTAGATTACAGTTGTGACTTTTTCCACCGAACACAACTGGGACTCCCTAGACTTTTACGATGGTGTCGACAGCAATGCTCCTCGTCTAGGGAGCTATTCGGGTAAGATGGAATCTGTTTTTCTCCCTAAATTTGATATTGTTTTCCAAATAACCCAAGCACACCGTGTTGACTTTAATATATTCTGCAAATACAGCTGTTGCGCACTCATCCCTGGTGTCATTTTTTATTTTTTATTTATTTATTTTTTGCACACTATAGTCAATCTGAAGTAACACAATGCATCACATCTGCGAAATAAGACGATTTTTTTTGTAACCTCATGCCGCCCGGCTTTCATCTAGAGATTTGTTTTGTCATCCAAAGCACATCAATATTTGAGCTGGCGTGGGATATCATGGCTCAACAGCTTCATAAGCAGCAGGAGTGAACTCCTAGTGTCAGAGTTTCCCTGGTGAAGCTCAGTACAAGTAAGAGTAGGAATGATATCAGTGTGCTGAAAACTTTATAATGTTTTAATTAATTGGTACCATATCCTCTTAACCGTATATCTTTTTTTTATTTTATAGTTGAGTTTAGTTTAGTTTTTGATTTAATATTTTATATTAGTCTGTTGTTATTTTCTTTGGGCATTTATTTTTTTATTTCATATTTTTATATCTAGCTTTTTCTTACTCTGAAGTAAATATTTTCCACAATTTATTTATTTTTCTTTACTTTTTGTCATATTTGTTTTCTATAGACTTTTCTTTGCATTTTATATATATATATATATATATATATATATATATATATTAATGTTTTTTTTTTTTTCCTTTTACAGTAGTTAATTTTTTTATATTAACTTTTTGAAATCTGTTGTTATTTATGTATTTATTTTAATTTTCTTTTTTTTTTTTACATTGATTTCCTAGGGTTTTTTTCTTACCTTATATTTTCATATCAATCTTTTTCTATCTCGAGTCCTCAGAAGTGAAAGAAGTTTTAAATATACACCACTATTAATTTTTTTCTTTTGTTTTTATTCTTTCTATTCTTTTTTTTAATTTTTATAATAACTTTTTGAAATTTGTTGTACTTAATGTATTTAATAAATTTTTTACAATTGTTTTTACATACTTTTCTTGTTCTTTTTCTTATATTTTTATATCTATCTTGTTCACATCTTTTCCAAATTTCTTTCTTTATTTATTTTTTTGTTTATTTTTCTTTTGTTTTTGTCTCTTTTTCTCTTTTGGTTTATACTTTTTAAAGATTTTTTTGTAATTTGTTTGTGGTTTTACACATAAAAACTATGTATTTATTTTCCTTGTAAGAGTTTGTTTAGGAGTTGTGTGTGCGTCTTTTACTATCTGTCTATCAAAAAGGCCTTTCCCCTCTTGATATAGAGTTTTACAGACTTTTTGTTTTCTCTTTAAAGTAGGAGACAGAATGACATCAGTATAGCGCGGGTGACTCAGATGGAAAGAGCCCTCAGAAGTGAAAGACAGATTTTAATTATTTGCCAGCGTATCCTCTCAACCGGGCGTGAGCGTCGCATCAGGAGCACAAAGCAAAATAAATATGCGCTGACCTTAGCGGGTGCCATCCCTCTCAGACAAAGCATTAAGTATTGTTGACAGCTTGACGTTTAATCTGCTCGGAGGACAAATGAAAGATTAAAGGAAGTTATGGGATGCAGACGCCTCGTGCATAAAGAAGGTGAAACGGCCGCGGACAGAATATGCTTGGAAACTCTTCATGTGGGAAATATGGGACCACCTCGACCTATATTCCCCTGCGGTTAAGGCTGCAAGTGTAATACCTGCCTCTATTCGTCACAACCTCTTTAGCACTGAATGTCAGCGGGCCGCTCGACAAATAGCCCATCATCCAGACTCCAGAGCGGCTACCAAGCATCGCTCCGCTTGATGGAGGTCACTGCAGGTTCACAAAACTGCAATAGGTCTGATCTGTCTTGTTGTGTGTCCAGCTGTAATTTCGCAATGATTAGGTGGACAGCGGTGAGGTGTGACCCAACTTTAGCTGCGACGCCACTTCATCTGTCGACTCGATAAAGCCGCTGACATTCATGACAGAGTTGAATGACATGCGTAGAAGCTTTTTGAAGGAATGTCACAATCCCAGCTGTATCGACTGCAGGGAACTGTTGGAAACAATGTGCTGTTATGCCTGTCATGCAAACGATAATTATTTTCTGATGCTAATTCCTCCAGGGACCACGATTCCAGCCCTGCTGAACACCACGTCCAACAACCTGTTCCTCACCTTTCAGACTGACATGAGCGTCTCTGGAGCTGGTTTTCACCTGGAATATACAGGTATAATGACTGTTCACCTTTGCTGTGGAAGCTTTATATAAAAATAGAAAATGAAAGAAGGATGTGATGTATATTTGACAATTCTGATAGTTTTTTCATTTATGTCTAAAAATATTGATTTATTTATTTTTATGTCGCAATTGAGAATAGTTTTTTATAATTCTAACAAATTCCATCAGTTTTGTGAGATATAAAATCAGAACTATGAGGAGAAAGTCCAAATCAATTGTGAGATATAGACTATATATAACAAAAATCTGTTGAAAATCTAAATATTATGTGACATATATACTAATAATTGCATGAAATAAAATCTGAATAATCTTTGAGAAACTCAAAATGTGTAAGAAAAAAGTCAGAGTTATGAAATAAAAATAAATAATAATAAAAAATTATAATTAAAAATAAAAAAAAAATGTTTTTATTACAGTGTTTGTTCTATGGCTGAAAAAAGTGCCAATAATTCTCTCAATTCTGAATAAAATAGAATTATTATTACTCAATATTTTTTTGTTCTTAAGTATAATTGTATTATTACAATAGTAGATTTTGCTCTAAATGTTTGTAATTAGAGCTATAATAAAATAACTGTATTATTAATATTAGTAGGCAGCATCTGGATATTTTAGCAGCAGCATCAGATGTTTTTTTTTTATGAAAATAAATGTATTATTATCATTGTAATCAGTACATCACAGTTTAAATTGCTTTAAAAAGTTATTTAATAAAAAAAAAAACACTGTGCATTAATTTGTTACACAATTGATTGAATATTTGTTTTCCTGAACGTTTTTTGACTATTAACCAGCACCTTAGAACAGTAAACGTGTGAGTGTGTTTTTTTATTATTAAAATATGAACTGAAAATCTCACAGTGCACTTGAAGAAAATGGTTGATTCAGCTGACAAAGAAAAGTTTAGGAGCCCTGCCACAGGCGACCACAAATGAATTGAATTTAACCGCAACATGAATCACGCAACATTTGTTATGACTCATTTCTCTCGAGGGGCTCCTTTGCATCTCTCAGTGTAAACGCAAATCAATTTCCATTTGTGTTGGGGAACAGTCACATTCTGACAAATGAAGAGAGTTTCCTGTGTCCTAAGCAATAGGTTTGGACTCCTGCCCAGAACCTCAAACCCCCAGCAATGGCATGAAAGTGGGCGAGCGCTACTTTGTGGGTGATGTCGTCTCGTTCCACTGTGAACAAGGATACACTCTAAAGGTGGGCGATTTCATATCATAACTTGGCAGTGATAGCTTAGTACTCTCTGCCTTAAATGACTTTTGCACTCGTTCTAAAAAGCTTTTTGGCTGCTCATTTTGGCATTTTGCCATCATTGCTTGTGTAATTGGCAGTGCGTTAAACAGGTGACTTATTTTCAGAACATCTTTCAGAAGATTGACATGCGATCAAAAGGCGTTTGTTCAATTATGAGCACTCGTAAGTCTCAGGGGTTGATTTTTGGTTTAACTTTTGTTTTTCTTTTTGAAGAATGCATTACATGTCAGTTTAAATGTTCAGTATTTTTTAGTGAAAATGACAACTCTCTTTTAGTTTTCTCCGTTGTTTCCCCCCCGTTATATATTTTCAGAAGTTATGAAAAGGAAAGAGGTGCATTTGTAATAAATTTTTCTGTCATTTCGCCTACAATCTGTTAATTATGGAAGAAGTTTACAATGTAATAGTATGCCTTAGGCTGTGTTAGCCTGTAAAGAATGTGAAAATGTAAATAAATAAATATATATATATATATACACACACATACATATGCATATTGTGTGTGTGTGTGTGTGTGTGTGTGTGTGTATATATAATAAAAAAAAATATTTAGTTGTGTGGATAATGAGTGTATAAAACAGTAGCTATAAAATTAGCATTAATTTTTTTTGCAAATTTATTGCAAAAAGTATGAATAATGTATTTAGAATGTAATTTAACATTTAGAATGTCTAAGCATTTTCAGCTCAAAATATAATTTTAATCAATGTAATTGTGTAAAATTGTGCAAAAAGTGTAAAAACACAAAAAAAAATTATGAGATGTGTGTATTTATATCGTATGAAATGCTAGCCATGTGGTTTGCCTTAGCATATTCATGTTATTTTTTTTAGCTTTAGCTTTGTAAAATGATGAAAAAATATGTAGTTTTGTGTGTATGTCGAATGCATGAAATGATAGCAGTCAAATTAGCCTCATGTTCACGTTGTATTTTCTGTCCCTCTAATGTTAAATAATAATAAGGCAAAATGTATGAAAATAGTGCAGGCATGAAATGCATGCTATAGGATGTTATCTGCAGCATGTCATTTCCACTGCATGCGTTCCATTTCTGGTAAGAAAAAGGGTGGGAGGAAAAAATTGATGCATCACGATTCTCTCTTCAACGATTCTGAATCGATCCGGAATATTTCATAATCGATTCTTTTTCCCGCTTATGTGGCATGTGCATGCTCTCGAGACGCACCGGGCTTCATTGCACAGAATTTGCGCTGAGACACGAGCACATTGTGCGTCTGTCCGTCGTGTTTTACTTAAGATATTCCTTAGATTAGTTTTTTTTATATACCGCTTGGAATGCATTTGTATTAGATGCACGAAACCTGCGCACTGACAGACTTTGTCTCTGACAGTCACGTGTGCTTTGTGTTTGTTTGTCCTGAAGCGGCTGATCGCGGCTGCTGTTAAATGCACTTGCATTTTCAAATGCTTTTATACCAAACTGATGTACAAACCGTAAATTATATTTTCAGAGCAGAGCAAAACATCTGATATATCGAACGAGATCTGTGCATTAGTCTGAAGGCAGTCTGTCAATGCCAATGTCTATGATCTCATCAGTAATAATGCAGAGGAAAAAAAGAAAAATTATTAAAAGTCACTTACCCCTAGTAAGAAAATAAAAATGATGCACTGTGTATATACTGCTGGACATTAATAGACAAACTAAAAAAAAAGAAAAGTTCAGAGGTGGCCGTAGTTGAAGAAAATACACAGTTCAACGTTAGATTTTCTGTTCTTCTGTGCATTTTATTAAATTCATTCACAGTGCCAAGGCTTTGTTATTTTTGCCCCTCACGTCGTACGTGGAAGAGCTCGTTGAATGATATATTTTCTACGAGTGATTCATCTTCCTTCGGAATTGGTGAGAGCTTCTTGGAAAAGTCAATATCTTTCTTCATTTCCACTCGTTGCAGGGAAGTGCATATATAACCTGCATGCCGGGGCCTGTCAGAAGATGGAACTACCCAGCGCCCCTCTGTCTGGGTATGTTTTATTTGCAGTCATTTCTCCACGTTTGGCCTTTTCAATGAGAGCATTACCACTGCTTTGCTTCTCCGTAATCGCTATTCTTCAAATTAGTGTCTTGCAACAACCTTATGTTCCTGTTAGTTGAGGAGTTTGTGCCGTTTGGTCTTATTTGATTTCAATGTAGCAGCTGTTTCATCACCGAGCGCAGAGAGATCAGCCGTGGTCTGTTAGAGCTCTATTTAATCAAATGGACTATGAAAAAGCTTTCTTCAGGCTAGATCTTTGAGATCCTATTCAGTCTAATCTTCTTCTTTTCATTTTCTCTTTTGTTAAAATCTATTAGCCGTAAACCCTTCTTCCATGTCTCATGATTTCTCACGGCTATAACACCATCTCTCACGAGTTACTGGCCATCTATCTATAATGCTGTTCATCTAGAGCGACTTACGGTCTGCTAATAACAGCGACAGACGCTGCAGGACCGCAGGTTAAGCGGCCTGCGCAACAATGCCAAACCACAGCGCTAGTTCACTTCTAATAGATGTTCTCTGACTAGATATGGCTGTAAATGATTGCAAATGGCATAAAAAGTGATTTTAATATTGTTCTACAGTACTAAAAGAGGTCATTTTTTTGATGGACCTGAACTAATGTGAAATAACCCAAATAACACATATTCATGAATAATTACTGATGACTTTAACTATTATTGGAAATAGCTTAAAAAAAGCTTTAACTAAGACAAATAAACTGAATAGTTGTTGATTATACATTGTTGTTGGGCTCTATTTGGAAGATTTAATGATTTTAGATTTTATGGTTAAAGTTAATGCACGGAAATGTGATTTTAGAGAACCACTTTTTATTTTAATTTTACTGTATTGAAGAGCAATCAAAGAAGTTACAATTCACATTTTCAATGATAATTTAGGTTGTTTCATCTATTAAAAATAAATAAAAATATATTTATATATATTCAGACATTCATTATTATATAATCTCATTTTTTCTAATACTTTGAGTGTGCATGCATGGACAATATTATGTATAATTTTTTTAAACACAATTCGATTGCATTTTAATTATTTGCATTTAGGAATTGAATTAAAGTTTCTTGAATTTGTTCCATTTAAATTTATTTCCTATTCCTATATATTACTGATAAAGCATTTGCAAACAGCATTTCAAACTTAGTAGCCTTTTTATTATGACATATTGACTTTAATAAGATCATGCACTTGAAAGAAATAATAAGCTATCTTGTATTGCAATGTTTATCCTTCATTTCGTTCATGTGCAAATTTCTTTAACGTTTTCAGTGGAATAGAATCAAAGCGCTTTATGAAGAGTGTGTATACAGTATGCATACTAGCTCTAGTACCCGCAATATATCAGAGAACAAAAATAGTGAAGCAGTTCTCATATTTTTTACGACTAATTTGATCTGGAATTGATTTCCAGTATAGCAGAAGTTATAACTCCATCACCTGCTTAGTGTTAGTAATTTTCTCCAACAGTGCGTTGTAAGATGATAGTTAAGTATTGTTTTGGAAATGCACCCTGAATGAAATTATTATTAAAAATTTATTCCTGAAATTCTATAAAGTTAAACTTTTGTTAAACTTCATATAATTTATAATGTAAACAAATATTTAATGTGTCAACAGACCATATTTTTCTAAAATCTATACATGCATATGTATTTATATATATCTATACACACACACAGTGCACACACATATATTATGAAATCAAATATGTTTATTTAAATGATTGCATTTGTGTTGTTTCATACAAGTTTTCTTTCATTTAAACTCTTATTATTTAAATTCAACATTTAAATTTGGATAGAAAAGTACAGCTCTAGTTAGAATGTAGCACGACTCCGATTGGAGCAGTCCGGCACGGCCGTGGCTGAAGAGTGACACTTGAAGTTTAATTGATCCGAGCTCCTGCAGTGTAAACAGAAGATTCAATGTTCTCTATTGACATTTCAATTGCTGTTCTAAAGTACTGTAAATGGACACAGCGAGTCCGAGAGGCCATTCATTACACGTTTGCCAATAAGAAGAATGCGAACACTACCCAGCTCACAGCACATGCTCCGAATTAAAATCAAGGGGATATACGTCAGTCTTACATGCTTCAATATTGGCCTTTCGATCTCAGCGAGTTCTGGTGGTGTTCATTTAAAAAGTCATTATGAGAAAACATAACCAATGTATCATTTTTCCCCAACCTCGAAATGAACGCGGCACATTTATTCCATTAGCATTTGAAAGCATTTCTTACTGCACATCATTGCATTGTTATTTATATGTATCAAGAACACAGGGCTGTCTTATATGTGCAAATGAGTTCATTTTGCATATCACTAGATTCCGTAATGGAGTTTGGATGTGATGAATATCTGTTTGATCATTTCTTATTGTTCCATTGGGTATCTGAGGTACAGTGTTCTGTGCATGCCGTCTTCCCTGACTCTGTGCATGGCTGCTCTTGTCTTTTAAGCTGAGTGTGGGGGATTTCTGTCGGACCTGAATGGAGTCATCCTAAGTCCCGGCTTTCCTGGGAACTACCCGAGTCAACTTGACTGCAACTGGACAGTAAAACTTCCTGTTGGCTTTGGTCTGTATATTCTATAACGTTTGCCTTCAATTTCTCTTCTTTGCCCCAAATATGATTTAATTTATATCTCAGTTGTTTATATCTCTAGACAGAATGAGATTAAATGTTAAATCTCCTGTCTTAGATGTTTCTCTCCCCGCTAATCTCGCCTCATGTGTTTCCTCTAGAGTTCGTGAACATCCAGATATCTAGTTAAGAGCTTGAATATTTCTCAATAAATTCTATCAGCACCAAAGGGTGTCAGATACTGTTATCGTTGAATAGAACATTAAATTAAAATTCAATTAAATCTAAAAACTGTTAGTTGCTATTCACCGTTACTGATTTAGTTTAAGTTAAGTTAAGTACTAAAATAAAAACTAAAAGTGAAATATATATATATATATATATATATATATATATAATATTCAAACATAACATCTTAAATATTTACATGCATGTGTAATAATTTTTATGTTTATGTATATATGAATATTTAATTAAACTTTTATGTTTAAATAT
>JAUCNO010000236.1:1609569-1624490 GCA_032353835.1 Enteromius viviparus
TATATGTATATATATATATGTGTATATATGTGTGTGTATATATGTATATGTCTATATATGTATATATATATGTGTATATATGTGTGTGTGTATATATATATATATATATATATATATATATATATTGCAGTAAATTATTATATTCATTTAGCATTTGTCATAATTTCACTAAATTACTAAGTGTAAAGATTTTTTTTTTTTTTTGCAATTTTATTACAAAACTTATTTTTAATATTGTTTTAAAAGTAATTTTGTTCATGCTTATTTGAATGGGTCACTGAATTTGAAAGTAATTTCTTAATATTAATTGCCGCAAAACAACATGAAGTTCTTAAGATTTTTGAATAATATGTTTTAATGAGGGGTATGACATAATGTACTGCTCAACATATTATGTGTTCAAATGATGTTACATCACAATAGTGACTTTTATCATAACACACCATTAACAGAAGATTCTTAATGCATATGATCCTCTTATAGAAACTGTTGCAATTAGACATTGTTATAATTGTAAGGAGTAATCAGTAATCAAGGCAGATGCTATGACCCTTGATTATGATTCATGCTTTGCAGCGATGTCGTGTAATTTTGTTGTACGTTTAGAAAAACTTGGCTGACAGGTGTGATGATTTAAGATGTACACGTGTGTGTGTGGGTTGCATTCAAAGTGTTATCACTTAACCAGCAGCTAAACATCACGTTTCTCACTCATCTCGCAGCTTACCAACTTCGTGTCTGTCAACGTCCCCGACGTATCACCAACGCAGAGATCCTGGCTGAAGATGATGAATTTGAAATCGGTAAGACTGCAGAACGTTTGATGATCATCTGTTTGCATAGATTCATCATGTGTCCAACCCTCATTAAAGAGATGCTCCCGAGGTGCCCACCTTCGCAATGCAGCGTTTCTTATTTAATGTGAAAGAAAATGCCCCTTTCTGTGGGGAAAATAACACCCGACGCTCTGCATTTGTCATCATTACTGTCACAAGCGTGTAAGGATCAGGTCTTAATTAGCTAATGTGTTGTTGAGCGCTAGTTGTAGTGGAAAAGCAAAGATGTGTGTGTAATTACTCAACAGGAGACATCATCAGGTACCGCTGCCTGCCGGGCTTCACGCTGCTCGGGAGCGAGATCTTGACCTGTAGGTTGGGCGAGCGACTGCAGATGGATGGTCCTCCTCCGGTCTGCCAAGGTTAGTTTGGCAGCACATCCAGTGCACTGTCTCATTTGTGTCAGTGCTCTTCCTGTTTTTTATGTTTCACGTCGTTAGCTCTGCCGCTAGTTGTTAGGCTCTTTTGGACTTCCGGATGCTGTTTTTTGTCATTCCCTTTGAAACTAATGCTTCGTTCATGCCATCTTCTACAGTACTTACCGTAATTCGGAACATTTAACTCATAGCTTTCCATATTGTCAGGCTCAAATGAAGAGTGGTACACGTGGTACATCTCTCACTGGTCCACAGGTTGTAATTATAAACTTAGGAGCATGTGAAGGCTTTGGCGTTGGAATTGTTGCCATGGAAACACATGAATTTAAATAGAGTAGAATGTCACTTGTTGTCATCTCAGAATTAGTTTGAATTATTTTTAATTATTTAAAAAAAAAAATGATTACTGATTACTGTTCCTGGTGTCTTAAAGTAACGCCCGTATTTATATAAACATACTGCAGAGGTAACCATAATGATTAATGTTTTTCAGGTTCGGTCGGAGTTCAATATGAATTGCGGTAACAAACAGGGTGCAGAAAATGAGTTTCATTTTCAAAATCAAGATTTTTATTATGTTATCATGCTTTTATTGTGTTAATTAGCTGCATTTTTTGTTTTAAACCTAGTCAAAATAATCTAACTGTACTGTAGAATGCAAAATAAAAAAAACCCAATTGTGTTAAAAACGGAGATAAACTGGAGTTTCTGTAAATTATCTCATCAAATATATTTTTTACACTGATATTTCTAGTTATATAGTTTATATCTGTCTTTAATAATTAAGAAAATTAAGTTAAATTTAGAAATGCGGTTGCAATTCAGCTAAATGATCCTGAAATTCAAATGCATTGATATTATTATTATTTAAAGACGAAATTAGAATGCTTTCCATTCTGCCATTTTACCCATATTTTTTTGTATTCACCATCAATAATTGCAGCAAATTAGTACAGTTATTCAATTGATATAAATATTAACATGCAAATACATGTACTGAAAATATTTGTCAAAATATATGCTCTATGTGTGTCTTTATATATACATACAAATATTTACACAGTACACACATATTATGTAAACAAGAAATTATTTTGGATGCGATTAATCACAATTAATTATCTGACAGCACCAATTGAAACACATTGAAATTCATATACATTGTGGTCATTTTTAACTAGAAATTATTTTTGAAAACTATACTGTAAGTTTATAGTCTAATTTAAAAATACCTGTTTTATATACGTATACGTTTATTTATTTATTTTTTTTATATCACGCCTCCAGTTTTTCAGAATGCATTAGCTATGTTACATTTCTTGAATTGCAATTCAGTAAGTCATCTTCCTGTCATTCTAATGTAAGTTTCAGTTCTGCTTGCAGTTGAAATCATCTTGGCACTTTGAAGACTAGCAACATGTTTTTATTTTAGATTCTTAACCAGCTTTGAATTTCAGTGCCATTGTATTAAGTAGCAATGCACATTGGTTTCAAATTATACTCTACATAACAGTTTATTTATCACAGAATGTTCTGATTGAGTCATGTCACATTTTACTTTTAGTGAGAATAGGCAAATTACTGCAAATCACAGGAAACTTGTCACTCCTCATCATCTTCGGTAAAAGTAAATTATAGGGCAAGAAACTCTGATCATAAAATTGGCGTAAGTCTTCTTCAGGGAGAAAAATCTAATAAAAATATAAAGTAAAAATGGTCTCTTTAGGGAGTTGCATAAGCATAGAACATGGAAAAGGTGTCATGCATTCAGTTTATTCTATATGTACATTTGATTTGTTTATTTGTCAGATGGTGTTTTTGCCAACATGCCTCCTTTGAAAAGCATTGAAATGCATTTTGGCAAAGTACATTAGCAATTTACAGCTAAACAAAGCTATTTTAGAGATGTTGTAAACTTGCTCAGAAGCGCACCTGGTAAAAAAGACTTGAAAATATCATATTTGCTTGAGCTTTATGTATGCTAACACTTTTGATTAAGCGTAGGCTCAGGTATAGTGTAGGTGGTACCTTTTTTTAAATGCATTAATCTGTTAACATAAAACTCTGTACACTATACATGCAACAAACAGTTCGATTAAAAGTTGGCAGTTTTAACATTAATCTGTTTCTAATAAAACTGTTTTAGTGCCACTTAATGGACATTTCACTTTGAAAGTGTTATTAAAACATTCAGGAAGCAACATACCGTGATCATAATCTTGCAGACATGTCTACCTGGGTTGTTTAACTTAGGGCCATTTGGTTACTTCCCAGTGCAATGTCCTGACAATGAAGTTCTGTTCGACTCGACTGGCGTAATCCTGAGTCCAGGTTATCCTGACAGCTACCCCAACCTTCAGATGTGCTCCTGGATGATCAACGTGGAGAAGGGCTACAACATCACACTGCACTTTGAACTCTTCCAGACGGAGAAAGAGTTTGATATTCTAGAGATCTTTGATGGTGGGTTTGAATTATTCCTCATATGCAGGCACCATCTGACAGCCTTGTGCAACTGTGTCCCTGAATATTACAGTCATTATTCTCTGGCCTGTCGTAATTCTGACGCTTTTCTTGAAAATTTGAAATGAAATTTTTGAGCCTTGGGAATGTGTTTGAGAAATAACAGAGTTGCTTTTTTAGAGCCATGACCATTACGATTTCCAATCTTCCTAAAAAAAAACCCCACTCATTTAGAACCAGCAGACATGCAAAACACTGGAAAGATGTGAGTATTTCTTGATACAGAGGCAATGGCAAAGACAATTCGAAATACATTTAGAGTGTTATTAGTGCTAATTACTTAAGTGCTTGCAATCAGCAAATTACCCTATTACTCATCATTGATTGGATGCTCATTAATGCCCATGGCATTTGCAGAGCCCTAGAGGAATAGGAAGTGAGAAGCAATACCAATTTCCTTCTCTCAGGCCAGATTTTGTGTTCATGTTTTGCAGCAAAGCAATTTTTGGAGCTCTTTCCCTAGTGTGTAAAACTAAATCGGCTGAATCCCATCGGATGGACATTTCCACATGATGGATTTATTCTGAGAAATCCTCTTTGCCACAAATGGAAACTACTAGTTTAAGAAATAGTTCGCTCAAAAATGAAAATTTTCTGAAAATGTTCTCCCTCAGGTCTTTCATGGTGTTGATGAGTTTGTTTTTTCATTGCAACAGATTTGGAGAAATTCAGTATTACACTTGCTCTGCAGTGAATGAGTGCCGTCAGAATCAGTCAAAACAGTTTATAAAAACATCCCAATAATCCACAAGTTATTCACAGTCCTTCAATAATGTCTTTGGAAGTGAAAACCTGTGTGTTTGTAAAAAAAAAATATATATATATACATCAAGGCATTTTTAGTTCAAACCATTGCAAACGTCCTCTAATATCGCTTTCTTCATTGAAAAAAGTAATCTCACCTGAATTAGGAGGTGAGATTATAGTTTAATGAGAGGACAACAGGGGATAGATTTTTTTTCACTTAAGGTAACATCATTATGGATTGGTCTATTGTCCAGAATTGAAAATTTAAGGTTAAAATGTAAAAGTTTGTTTTAAACACACAGCTTTGGACTGCAGTGGAGTGGATTACTTGTGGATTATTGTGATGTTTTTATCATCTGCTTGGATTCTCATTCTGACGGCACCCATTCACTGCAGAGCATCTACTGCTAAGCAAGTGATGTACTGTAAAAAAAAACATTTGAATTAAAAATAAAAAAACTTTTAGGGTTGTCTAGGGGGGAGTTAATTTTTTAGCTAATTTTCTTTTTTTAGTAAACTGTTCCTTTAAATTTCGAAATGGTGCATTGATTCTGTTGGAATGTCAAAATCGAACCATCAGCAATTACATAACTGGATATTTTGCATTCAGTCTCCAAAGTTGTTCAGACTATCCTTGTGCATAATCTTAAGTTCATTTATTTGTTGTTTTATTTCCATTGCAAAAAGCAAAAAGTGTTTTATTTTTGCAGGACCAAATATTTACAGTCAGAGCCTAGCTGTGTTGAGCGGAGATCTAAGCGTGCCCTTCAACATCACCACCACAGGTCACCAACTGTTTCTCCGCTGGTCCTCTGATCATGGCACCAACAAAAAGGGCTTTCGTATCACATACGTGGGTGAGTATCAAAGTATGTATCCCCGATTGGTAATTCCTTTCAGTTATATGTGTGTCTCTCGTGGCCTTTTGTCTGTCCTGCCCATGACATGTTCGTCCAAGTCTGACCCATCTGTCCATGTGTTTGTGTCCAAATGTTTGTATTTGTATGTAACTTTGAGTCAGGAAATGCAATAGAAGTTGCCTTAAAACTACATACAGTAGTCTGTAGACTGTATTGAAATCATTAAATTTGACAGTATATTTTATGTAGGATGCCACGCTTCACACATCCTGCTTGTGCAGCATATAAGGGAAAGTGCAAATTTGTGTGTGTTGAACTCCCACACTAGCCAGATTCCAGCCACATATTTTATGTAAATTCTGGGACAGTGCATAAATAACATGCCTGATGCAAAAACCAAGGGACAAATAAATTTTCCAAAATGTGCATAAAAATGCAGATTTGAGGTAGATGAATCTGCATACACTCTCAAATTTGTGTGGTGTAACATATACAAAAAAAACACATATCAATATTCTCTTATTAATATATAAACTGCAATTCAAAACTCTTGGTCCAGGTTAAATTCAGTATAAATGAGGAGAACTGCTTAAGTCACCTGGTTTCAGTCAGACATGAAATTTATACATGTATGCAGACATTTATAAAAATAAACAGAAAATCCCTTACATGCCAGTATTTCAGTTGCAACTATTAACTCCAAATCTACACGTTAAATTCTATACATATGAGATGAGGAGGAGCTCAAATCGTGGTTTTCAGACTTGAATTGAATTTAAAGTGCCTGTCGCTGCATGTGGGATGTGCAGGAAGCACGAAAGTGAACATCGGTAAATTATTCACTCCATTATTTTACTTTATTGCAAATGATGTAATGAAATGACTGTGTGGCGTTTACATGCTGCAGACACAAGATGTGTGAAGAAGCTGTATGCTGCTTTCAGATCCTCTCTGGAAACATTCAGAAGTTGTAATTATGATGTGAAAGAATATAATACAGTAGTGCAATTTCATATTCCTTTTTTTCACTGGTTTTTATTTATTTATTTGTTTGTTTTTTAATTGCTAAAGCAACTAAATGGAAAAGCAAAAGATGCACATGCTATTGATGTGTTTTTCCTTGTATTTGTCCGTTCTCATGCCACCACAGAAAACGATGGGAATTGTTTTGCTGCTAATTCCTTTCTGTATAGAATACATCAATTCTTTCATTTGAATGCCAACAACGTGAAAACAAATTAGGGTAATTTAGTTTAATCTAGTGGTAATTTTTAAATATTAGAATTGCAATAAAACTTGAAGGCACAGTTAGAGCAGAAATATTTACTTTATTATTAATATAATTTAATATGTAATTATTATATATATTGATTACCAAGTTTCCCCACTGGTAATTCTTAACTTGTTAATAGGATGGCACAATTATATTAGGATTTAATAACACTTTATTGTCATTATATTTATTATATATATATATTTGTAGCATTAGCAATAAATGTATTGCTAATAGACAATTAGTGTACAATGAAGTTGTTATAAATGCCATTATACAATGATGATTTTACTGATTATTGTAAAGTGTTGCCAATTATTCATCTGCGATAATGATGCTGCTGATGTGTTGAGTAAATATTGTGTGAGAGTTTAATGACCCGTGCTATCATCTGTAGCGATGTACTGCAGCACCCCAGACTCTCCGCAGCATGGTTTTGTGGTCAGTCAGACGGGTGGCCACTTCAACAGCGTTGTCCGCTGGGCCTGTGACCGCGGATACAGGCTCATCGGGAAAAATATGGCCGTCTGCAGGAGAGTGGACTTCGGTTATCTGGCCTGGGACTCATCTGTTCCTGCATGTCAAGGTGTTGTCTTTATTATATTTTTCTTGAGTTTACAAAAATTGCATTTCCTTGAGTTGACTGCCAAGTCTAATTTAACTGACAATCACTTGTGCTCAAATATTGTTTGATTTAACCTTCAGTGGCTACACGCGTAGCTCGGTATTGTATTTTTATATTTCTTTCTTTTTATGCTCCATCGAGACATTATAATTTATGCATTTGTGTGTATGTGTATATAATTGTTGTTATATTTTCTGTCAGGGGGAATAGCCCAAAGGGTCATGTTCAATTACTTCACTCAAATCAAACATAAGCCACCATTAAAAAATAATGGAAAAGAAAGCAAAGCATAAATAATAAAGGGTAAATGGGTTACTGAGAAAGGATATGCATTTTGAGCAGAAATGAAATGAAGACTCAGACAGTTCAAGAAAGCAGGACCTCATTGTGTTAAAATTCTGGAAATAGTCCAGGAAGAGAATCTGCGGAAGAAAATAAATGGACATATTAGGAGGCTACTTTTTAGGTTTTGAATTTGTAGTTAAGAGATTGCCAAGTCTATGTCAATACAATAAATAGAAATAAAAATAGGGGTACACCCATAAATGAAACATTACGATTCTGAATGAACTAATGTGTTGAAAAGTATATTTAGCTAATTAATTCTTCAGAAGACACTAATATACTCAACTACTTTTTGTCATTGTTGACATTCATTAGCGAGTATCAACTGCATTACCAGAATATTTTATACACTTCTTTCCAGATGTGGCATTTTGTGTTCATCATGAGTATATTGAGATTGAATTGTTGTGCAAAGGCAGGCCGTGTCAGATGCCAGCATCACTAATCAATCGTCTCTTTGTTTTCTGTTAATTAACATGGCTGAATGAGGTTTGCTTTCTGCTTAGGTTTTATTAGCTTTAATACTAGCGCTGTTGTTTTGTTAGATTTATTTGATTAGAATTTTAGCACTCCGTAATTGGACAACCTATTATGCTTCATCGCTGTATTGATTCCGCTTTGAGCAAACTCCAGCACCTTTTCCATGTGTTTAATTACACATTTTTGTCATGCTGGTTAATTACAGTCCTATTTGCTCGCTCATGACAATGTTTAGACCTTTTGTTCAATGCATGAACTTAAAGAGGTCAAATACGGTGAAGACTCATTCCTGCTGTGCTAACTTTTTTAATTAATGTGGTGTTGTAATTTATGGATGCATTTTGTTAAAGCATGAATTTTATTAGACCAATATAACTTGATTATTTAAACAAATATCGGGAATTAAACTTAAAATAGGGCTGGGCGATATATATTGAGCGATATGCGCATCTCATCGGTAAAGCCAGTTCTTGGATTACCGGTAAATCTCCATCAGCTGTTTTCAAATGAAGCGCCAGTTAAAGCACTGATCACGTTCAGTTTTGCAGGTGATTCATTGGTGTAGCTTGTCAGTATTATACAGCTCTGTGCTTTAACTGGTGCTTCATTTGAAAATAGCTTATTTAGGTTTACCGGTAATCAAATAACGAATAGGTTACTTCTGCAACTCAGGTTCCCTGAGACACGGGAACACGTATCTGCATCTTGGTGATATGCTACGGGAAAAACTTTTTAAGCCTACTTAACACGCAGTTAAACTGCATGGCTATTGGTTGTGCAATGGTAATTTTTTAAACCAATCGGCTGGTCGCCTTGCTGCGGCAACCAATAGCTGAAGCTAGCTTGAGGGGGGCAGGGCCAACTGTATATAGCCTCTAAACCGCCACAGGACTTCAGATTTCTTCTCATTCAGCAACGTGCATCTTTGCTGATCTATATTTTAAATCTGCTTTGATAACTTGGATATTTTAGAGTGACATAAATCATCTAACATCACCACAAAACTTTTCAACATTCTACAAATCCTCAGTTTCTTTTTCTTGCAAAATTATGCTGCTTCCTGTTAAGAAACTGGATTTTACTAAGTTGGGGATGACACACTGCCAGATCAAGGAAAACTCCACCATTTTTCCAGATTTTACTATGTTCTTCCTATATCTTAGATGAGATGATGCATATCTCTTCTGTCTCAGTGAGTGCACTTAATCGCTCTAGCGCGTGGCGCTACTACAGTATGTTAGCAACAGGGGTGAATTTAGAAATCACCAAATACTTCCATGCTTACCCTATTTAAAGACGGTTGCATGACTAGTTACAGAAGTAAATATGGTGACATAAGGAGTGATGATATTGTTGCGCTGAGGTGAAAGTGCTGTGAAGTGCTCTTCTTTTTTTCACTATCATTATAGTCATGTAACCGTCTTTAAATATGGGACACATGGAAGTGTTTGGTGGCTTCTAAAATCATCCCTGTTTGGAGTTAAGCTAAACATTAATGTAGTATCAACTCGTCTGTGTTGAGGGAAGAACCTAGTGGAAAAACTGTGGCGTTTTCCTTTAAGAAAGTTGAGATTTAACTAATTACTGTAGTTTTTTAGATAATCCACCAACTATTTGATTTGGGTTGTTTTGAACATGCTGGTCGCTGTAGGAAAAGTGTTAATTCAGAGTTCACTCAGAGGGAACTGAATCAATGGCACTGACCTCACCTGCCCTCATCTGCAGGAAAACTAGCCACATAAGGTTTGTGTGCATCAATGCTTTGGTCCAATTACTTGTGTAATTGGCTTTTGTGGATAGGTTAACGAGGAAACTGATTTTAGCAAACTGCCATTGTGAAGGGAAGCATCTGTATTGGAGTTTCTTGGATGGACATTTCCTAACCCTTGTGCTGTGCTGAAAATCCTGCTTGAAAATAAACAGCCTTTTAAAAATTGCTTGTCAATATCTTACTATTCTATATATCACCAAACCTTGGATTTAATGTTTTTCGTCAACTTGTTTTCTTTCAAATAGCACAGGTTTGGTGTTTTATTGTTTTTTTAATGAACTGATTGATTGTAGGGGTCATTGATGTTTGAGCTTATGCAACTAAATTTTTGAATGGAAAAATTATTGTTTGTGGATACTTTTGGCAATGTTCACTCAACAACTAAGGTGTATCAGTTCAAATCAAATCAATTCAAAACCTGTGCCAACTGAAGGAGAACAAGTTGACAAAAAGATTAAATCCAAGATGTGGTGATAATATAGCAATTGACATTTGTAATATAGCAAAATAATATAGCAAAAAGACATTTGTGAACATTTTTTGAAGCAATTCAGAGCAAATGTAAGGAGTTAGAATCAGAAATGCATACATTATATCATCTAATTTCTAGGCTGTTATACCCTGTGTAAACAAAGTAACATTAACAAGCATTTTCAGCAGGCCAGAAAGTCACAACAGGAGGGTTAGTCCACATATATTCAAAAACTCAACATCTTAGATATATCTATTTCTATACTGGCTTAAACTAACTGTATCTTACAGTATCTGTATACTGACTCTCTAATTTTATTTGTATTTGTCTTATTAATGCAATTAATTGAACAATGGAAGCATTATTACCTTTTGTGCAAGCACACATTCTGCAATCAAGCGCTTTCTGATTCTAATATGTGAATATAAGTATGATTTGAGGTGGACCGAAACAAAGCATTGGACAAACATTGGGAATTAATTGTTAATGTATTCACTGCCCTTAAGAGAAAATTTCAAGTAAATTGTATTATGTAAGTCTTGGGGGAAATAACAGGTTATTATACATTCATAGTATTATCATTCTCAGCTTCACTGTCTTTGTTTACTCTTTAAATCCCAAAAAATGTTTGTTTATCTGTTTATCCACGTATTTCCACTCTGAGACCACGCAGAACATTTAACATGACAAGTGCATTTACAGACATTTTTTATTGCTGCAGCTTGATTTTCGAGCATATTTGAAAGAAATGTGATGCAGTCTTTTGCAGAAGTTCCAGAACTGCTATCGGATACTGAAGAGAATCCAGTTTGTTTGTTTTTGTGGGAGCACTTCTGAATAAGAATCGATTGTTAATTCCCAAATCCTCTGCATGCCATTTTTCATGTTTTAATGCAGAGTGAGTCTCATCTCGTTGTCTTTTCTAGCTGTGTCTTGTGGGCCGCCCGTGGCCCCTGTGAATGGAGGCATGCTGGCTGCTGATTATTCAGCAGGAACACGAGCCACCTACTTCTGCAACGATGGCTTCCGTCTGTCCTCCAAAGAGGTGACCAGCACCGTGTGTCAGGCTGACGGCACATGGAGCAACCACAATAAAATCCCTCGCTGCATAGGTGAGTATGCATGGTCACAGTGCAATATTAAAGACTGTCATAAAATCAATCTTTGAGCTCTATGTGCCAATGCTATGAGAATGTTCTTATTAATACTAGTGGGAAGCAGTAGCATATATATTGTACTGTAGGCAGTAGTAGTACATCATGGCTTAAATCCTAGTGAACAACAGTGTAATCTACTAGTTGAGGTTAGCCAATCATAGAAAAGGTATGTTTATTTATAATATATAACATTTGTATTAGACTAGTATTTGTTTTTTGTTTTGTTTTTTGGAAGAATTGTTTTTATTCAGTAATTCTGAAATAAATTGATCAAATGTAAAAGTAAAGAGATTTATAATGTTTATGTAGATTTCTAGATTTCTGTTCTTTTGTAATCATCCAGGAATTTTCCAACAATAATAAAAAATATTTAAAATGATTTTTAACAGCAAAACAGCAGATGCTGAAATTTCATATTTGAATCATTTGAATAAATTACATTTTAAAATATATTCAACCAGAAATCTTTTTTTTTTAAGTAACCATAATAATAATGTTTTGTAATATTACTTTAGAAGTATTTACTGTACTTTTCATCAAATAAATGCAACGTTGGTGAGATTAAGAGACTTAATCTCTTAAAAAAAAGAAATCGTGCTGACCCCGAACTTAAGGGCATAGTTCATCCATGCATTAAAATGATAATTAATAATTAGTTTCCCTCAAGTTGTTCCGAACCTGTCTGAATTTCTTTCAGAAAAAAGAAACTCGTACAGGTTTTGAACAAATGGAGGGCAAGTAAGTGATGACATAAATTTCACCCTTAATGAGTACAGCGCCAAAAAAAGCACAGATAGATGGTTGAAAATTGTTGTGTAAAGGTAAATTGCCTTTATAAGTCTCATACAAACTTTCTAACCATGCTGCTGAATCCCTCTCAGTTGTGGTGTGTCCCAGCATCGGCTCCTTCACCCTGGATCACGGGAAATGGAGGATTGTCAATGGTTCTCGTTACGAATACGGCACTAAAGTGGCCTTTACTTGCAACACTGGCTACTACCGGCTCGGCCCCGCCCACATTCACTGTACATCCAATGGGACGTGGAGCTGGAGGAACGAGCGACCTCGCTGCAAGAGTGAGTTATGCGCTCCATTTGTTACTCAAACCTTAATGCTGTACATATCACGACATGCACAATTCCCAGGCCTTGTTAGTCTGGCCGGTTTTTAAGGTCAGAACTGAGCAGACAGCAAGACTAATGATTTTGTCAATTGTGTCCTGAAGTGTGAAAGATTAGCAGCTTGTGCGGTGCTTTACTGCATAGACAGAATCCAGGGGCGTTTTACGCAATTTTCCATGCGGATTTCTACAGAAAGGTATTTATTAGTAAAACATGGCATAAGCAAATTAATGTTTTAAATTAGATTTTAATTGAGTATGTTGAATGTTCGGTTAGTTACATGCATTTTGTTTACTGTTAGCGGTAACAGCTTGCCAGAAAATACTACTCATTTATTGGGCTCTTGAGACTGAGAGACTTGTGCAACCAGAAAGCATTTCCTCATATAACATCATTAGGTTTCATCCACAGACTTTTGATTTTGGATTCCAATCAATGAGTGTAAATAGAAATAATAGAACTTTTTTTGCAGTGTGCACATACTGTAGACTGTATGAATTTTGCATGCACCTTTAAATTGCAAGTAATTTATTATATTTAGTACCATCTTCAGTGGCTTCAGTTTCAATTTCCATTATTTTTTTCAGCAGTTTTCCAGAGTTTAATGTTTTTGTTCTGTTTTGTTCTATTATGTGTTTATACTATTCTGTTTTACATTAATTTAATTTAAAGCACTTAAATAGAAACAGTCACACAAATAACACACTTTTGGCCCTTTTCTCACGAATTTCTTATGGATTTGTCAGGACAAGACAAAAAAATAAAAAATAAAGTAATATGAATATATCCAAAACCTCCATTGTATTTTGCAATTATGCCAGGCGACTTTATATGATGATATTACAAAAATAAAAACAAATTTGGCATGTATCCTCTGCATTGAATGGGAGCCGTCACAACAAGAAAAAAAAATCTAAAGTCCATAAGTTTATCCACACCACATGAATCACATTTTACTCAGAGGCAGCGTTTTGAAGTTAAATGCCTTAATTATAAGATGTAACTGATGGACTGAAGTGGTGTGGGTTACTTGTGGATTATTGTGACGTTTTTTTATCAGCTTTTTAGACCCTTATTCTGACGGCACCCATTCACTGCAAAGGGTCTATTAGTAAGCAAGTGATGCAATGTAGCGCTTAATTTTTCCAAATCTGTACCGATGAAGAAACAAACTCTTCTAAATGTTGGATGGCCTGCGTGCAAATAAATTTCCAGCATATTTCCATTTTTGGATGAACTATTCCTTTAACGTGCAATAACAAAAACAGCTGAAGAAGCTAGGAATCCTGAATAAACCCAGTTGTTTTGCTAATATCGCAGTCCTTCGTCGGCAGGTGCCTTCCTCAGATGGTTGAGTTATCTATGTTGCGCATCTGCTGTAACTACAGACGTGATGAATGTGTTTATGGCTCCCATATGAGAGGCACAATCTAAACATTAGAGGCGCTTTATGAATGATGGTGTCTGACAGGATCCTGTACCCTGGTGAGAAGACTGCGGCGTCAATTTTCAAAAACAACAACAATCAGAGTGAAGATGATGAGAAGCTGATAACAGATGAAATGATGGTGCCGCTGTGGTTTTCCTGCACCAGTAAACGCTCCTGAACAGTGCATCACATATATAATACTTCCCTGATCTCCTCTCAGCTCAAAGGTTCAGCTTCTCACTATATGTTCAGCTGGGTGTAGATGGATAAGTACACTTTTGAAAATTGTAGCTTCCCATGACACAAACTACTCTTACAATAGCTAATACTGGCTAGTTACACTGAAGCAGTGGCAGTATCTTTTTAATTTTTTTTCTCTCTACATTTCTTTAACATTTTTATCATAAAGAGTGATAATATATTACTACTTGTTTTGAGTTTTCTAATTTTGGTCTGCGTTTCTTCTCTAGTGTTCAAATGCATCTTTTTTATTTTAACAATCAGGTCTGTTTCTCTGTAACCTTTTCATCTTTAAAATAGTCCAATTGAAAGATTAGTTCACGTCCAGAATAAAAAAGCTTGATAATTTACTAACCCCCAGGTGTTAATTTCTTTATTTCTTCAGTCGAAAAGAAATAAAGGTTTTTGATGATTGTTCTCGATGTAGTGGACTTCGATGGGAGCCTGGATCTTAAAGGTGCACACTGTAATTTCAATGCAGCCTAAAAAGGCTCTGCAATAAGCTACTTTTAATGAATGTGTGTGGTTTTTGCTGGCTGGATAAAAAATAGTAGTAATTGTCTTCGTTTTTAATAATATTTTTTGGTTACACTTTAGAATAGGGGTCCAAAATAATGCATTAGTTAAGCATTAATTAATGGTTAATTTGTTTACAATTAAGCATT
>JAUCNO010000236.1:1629203-1653588 GCA_032353835.1 Enteromius viviparus
CATTTGTCGGCGATTTCTCAAAACCTGTCGGCGAGTCAAAATCAGGGCTAAAATCGTGCAGTCTGAACTCGGCTTAACCCTGCGATTTAGAATCATGCCGTGTGAAATGTGTTCTGACTGAACAACATCGGCGATTACCTACAGCCAATGAGAGAGCAACATCCAGGGCAGCGGGAAGTTGGGGGATGAGTTAAGAAGGAATAGAAGGTAATTAACCTCGTCCATAATCTTCTTTTCGTTGCAAATTAGCGCACATGCAATTTGTATGAGAAGCTTATTTTGCCTGCTATTATTTTTAATAATAATCCAAGTCTCACGTGAGAACTCCGGTCTTGCACACGTGATCTCGCGTTGTTTCCATGTCACTTCTTGCGTGTGTTTGGAAGTTAGACAAAGTTGCGATTCTTCATGTTGTAAAGGCATGCATTGTGAAACCCCCTGTCACCGATCTATCATGCAGAGTCAAAACAGCAGCGACTGAATGCTATCCCAGATATCCCAATCGTGCAGTCTGAACTCAGCTTAAGTCACAGCTAATGATAGAGCCACATCCAGAGCAGCGGGAAGTTGGGGGAGGAGCTAAGAAGGTAACTTATAGAAGGTAATTATCTTCGTTTTTTAATCCTTTAAAACACACCTAAAGTTGTTGACGATTCTTCCTGTTGTAAAGTCATGCATTGTGAAACCCCCTGTCACCGATCTATCATACAGTGTGAACACGGCAGCGACTGAATGATACCCCAGATAGTCACACTACAGTAGTACGCACTACACTAGCCTCATAAACAATAATAACTAAGCTGTAAGCTTATGAAGATGAATTGTATTAAATGCATTTGATGTAGACAAAGATCAAATAATTATGACCTTGGCGGCCCCAGTAGCAAGAGGCCATCATACAAGAACAAGATCTGTAATATCTGTGATTTGTTCTGTAACCCATTAGTCTGAGGTTATTGATTTTCATAGAAATACAAATCCACAAACAGATGAGTAGTGAAGCATTTGATACATGAACAAGGTGCAGATGGGCCTCGTCAGCAAACCTGACTCTGGACACATTAAAAGTCATCTTATTACACTGCTCTCATTGGAAAGAAACAGCCAGGCAATCAAACAAAACAATTTAGAAGAACAAATCGATGGAGCAGCCAGTATTTATTAGCATTCATTGTTTTTCAGCCTCCAATGCCTTCTATTGTTTCATTTGATTGAGTGCATGTTATTCATATCTGCCATGTACAGTTTTGGACCAGTGCCTGGAAGAGGAAACTGAGCACAAGTTTCTGGCACAAAGTGACGTTATAGTACTTATAAAGGGTACTTTTCACTTTGAGTGATGGTAAAGTACATATTAGTGGTGGGCCGTTATCGCCTTGATATTTTAACGTGGATGTATACCTAGCCGAATTGCATTGTAGCCCTATTTGGACGGGACTAGTTTTCAGAACTACTGTACATGTGAGCTTCGATTCTTATCACCTGTCGTCTGTGATCTTCATGAACCATTTTGGACGGGACTAACACCTCCGTGTTTTATACAGAGGTAAGAGGGTCTGTTTTGTAGATCTGGGCGTCACAAAGATCAAACACTCTGTATGCGTGCATTGCTATAGTCATTCATATCTTCTGAATATTTCATAATCGATTTTTTTCCCCGCATATGTGCACGCTCGAGACGCACCGGGCTTCATTGCACAGAATTTGCGCTGAGACACGTGCACTGCTTGACAGTGTATGCTTCCATCTGTCTCGTTTTACTTTAGATATGTTTTTTTATATACCCTTTGGAATGCATTGGTAATAGATGCACAAAATCTGCGCGCTGACAGACTTTGTCACTGACAGTCACGTGCGCTTTGTGTTTGTTTGTCCTGAAGCGGCTGATAGTGGCTGTGGTTAAATGCACTTTCATTTTCAAATGCTTTTGTACAAAACTAATGTACACACCATCAGTTATGTTTTCATAGCAGAGCAAAACAATTGATATATCGAAATAAATCTTTGCATTAGTCTGAATCCAGATTGTTAAAGCTGTCACTGTCTATGATCTCATCAGTATTAATCAAGAGGCAATAATGCAGAGGAAAAAAAGAAAAAATGCAACTTTTAAAGTCAAAACTATTTCTGTAAACTTTTGTATACTCAGAGCGCTTTTTAAAACAAGTAATAGTTTTAAAAGAGTAGCCTGTTTATATAATGATAAAAATGTAAATTTTGCACAAAATAAATTTGATTTAAAATATAGCCATGTGCAGTAATATTGAATGAGAATGTGATATTCTCCTGGTTTCACAGACAAGGCTTAAGCTAGTCACAGACTAAAATGCATGGTTGAACTGCTTCAACAGAAAATATCTTGCTCTGACATATCCTAATAAATTTTAAATATGCATTCATATCTTAATTTAACTAAGGCTTAGTCCTATCTTGTCATGTTTGAGAGACTGGGTCATTGTGTTGATAATAATAATCTTACTGAATTAATTTGTGAAACCAAGATTCACACCCCTACTTTTAAGATGGCAGTACTGACACAAAGGTATCTCAAATATAATAGGACATTACTTTTAGTTATTATTTAGGTAGCACACATATTCTGAATGCCTTTTGCAGAATTCAAATG
Source organism: Enteromius viviparus (assembly GCA_032353835.1). Taxonomy (NCBI): domain Eukaryota; kingdom Metazoa; phylum Chordata; class Actinopteri; order Cypriniformes; family Cyprinidae; genus Enteromius; species Enteromius viviparus. The sequence continues at coordinate 1,631,830 of JAUCNO010000236.1, forward strand.
AGCCATTTCAAAATGAATCTAGATTAATCTACATTAAAAAATGTATCTATGCCCACCCCTAGTAGACACACAAGAATTAATAATCAGATGGCATCAAACTGATTCCAGAATAGTAGACAATTCAGCCTGCGGGATGAGCATAATAAGCCTACAGTCAACCCAAACATGTAGGCCCAATGTCAAGCGTGTTTGCCACCATTGCAGAGCTCTGTTAAATCCCCTGGAATAATCAGCCAGTCTAAGTCTGAAGAGGCCCTGTGAAACGGATCGCTGCATATGTCTGTTAGCGAGAGAGCAGAGGTTGAATGTGGAGCGATAGGTTTAGACCGTCGGCTTGAGGGTATAATGAGACTGCAGTCTCAGCAGGGCTTTGTGCCATGCTGGTTTCTCTGGCTCATCATTCCAGGCCTGATAAATTGGCCTTCTCTAATTGAAGTTCTTGTTAAGGGGCTCTTTGTGGAGATCTCATTTGTGGGTCATGCATGGCCTTTCCTTAAGCTGCCCACCATTCTCAAACAGAAGATTTACAGAGTGTTTTAGCATATGCTAAAGTCATTAGCATGTAAGAGACTAAAGACGGTGACCATGATTGGTGCGGGGAACATTCCTTTAGCAGTCATTGGAATGTTTCTCTCAACTTTTGCCCGAAGGCTTTACGAACAGAACAATTATGTAGTTTTAGAGAAATTATGCACAGGAAATGGGTTTCATAGGGTTAATTAGCCTTACTGCAGACAGGAAGTGGCATTATTAAGCAGTGAAACTTTTAGTTGAGTTTATTGATTATGCAATATCTCAGCTTTCAGTTCCATTGCTTGTGCTAAGGAGGTGATGGATAAAAAAAGAAAAAGACATTAGGTTTGCATGTGATCAACAAAAAGTTGATGTGATGGCTGACAAAAAGTTGAAAGTGTGGCTGAAAAGAGTATATGGCCTACACTAAATCACTTTTGTTTTATTGTGATTAATTTGTATGATTGCATTGAAAGTGCACTTCTATACCAGGTGTGCTACTGAGCAATTTTACTATGTCAGAAAAGCCATATACTGGAGCTGATTATGTAATATTTATGTAATATGGAAAAAATATTTGTTTACAAATTATGCATTTCAACTGGAATGTAAAGGTACGTTTGATATTTGACTCACTGAGGCATTTTAAACTTTAATTGATCAACTGACATCATAACAACTTGACAATATTGGAATTGTGTACAAAGAGGGAAGTTTAATTGATTTCAGCATAACTAATAATTTATTTTTGTCTTTCTGTAGAATAATTGTTGAATCAACTTAAATTTTCCCCATCGTGACAATAATAGAGTAAATCTTAAATCGCATTATCCAAGTGTTTGCTAATACAGATTATAGCGATTATTAAAAAAAGCCACATGTTCCTTGGAGATATGGAAATGGCTTTAAAGAAGATCAGGTTCAGATATTGTAGAGACTGTTTAGCATGTGATGCAATCAATAGTTGCAAATGAGGTTCATGGTTCTTCTTCCCAAAAAGGTTACTGTGAAATGAACTCAATTACAGTGGTTAAAGTGGAGAAGTCAAACACTATTTAGTTGGGCTGAGGTGAGGGGTCTGCATTGGTAATATACAGGTGTATTGACAATGACAGGTCACCTGGAGGGAGGGAAGAACTAATTTAATGGAGCAGGTGGATCCATATACCTCCATTTAGGGTTGCCAAGCCAAATGATTTTTGATCGAAACACAGATGGAGATAAGCAGACAAGCTCTCTGCACACTCATTGAATCAATCATCCGTATCAATTTATCAAATGCTCCCTAATAAACAGCTGTATACTCGTAGGTTGAGGAGATAGATGTTGCCAAAACTCATAGAAAATAAGTGAAATAGAACATTTACACTTTATGCAGAATGTTTTAGACAGGCAGCTAAATGTCTGGTATAGCTACATCAAAACACATCATAAAAATAACATTTTTGCTAATGTCTGAGTCTGGAACATCACATTTAATGGGTTTTTCAGTTGTGCAACTTGCAGTTTGACGGTCTGTTATATCACATTCCCACTGGTCGTTTTTTTTTCGCTACTACATATCCCTTGCTTACGGGCTGTGTTTTTGTGTTCCAGTGCACTTCGTTTTAATTGTTTTTCTGCATAAACATGCTATAAAGCTGTTCACACAAAGCCCGTTTTTGCATTCCACTGTGCTGCTTTTCCATTGAAACAAGTTAAAAGTAGTTTAGCTTTGAAAAATGCATTATGCTGGTTTTTATCATTCCACTTTCCTGATGCACTTAACAATTTGATTGTGACGTTTGACAATGTCAATGTTTTATATACAGTACATGTTGTTCTCAATGTTTTACTAGAAGAGGTTTGGACCTTGGAACATTATTCCATACATCAAAACTTAACAGGAGAGCCTTTTTTTTTTATATTTTATTTTTTTAATAACCAGCTTTGATATATTTTTTTTTATTGTAGATTGTGATACTGCCCTCCAAAATCAAACATAAACTGCTAAAATTTCACATGATGAATCTATATGCAATTTGCATTTTCAATTTGATACCCAATGTGGATGTGCAAGCAAAAAAAAAAGCAATCTGCTTAAGAAAAAAATCTGATCTATCATCTAATTAGCTTGCAGTTTGTTAAAATGTAATTTAAGAGGGGGAAAAACGAAGATTTCCCCTGCAGTGTAAACTAAGCCTACAGTTGATTCTGAAAATGGCAGCTAAAACTGAAAAGGCATTAAAATAGTTACTGCGATCTTGCCAGAACTCTCATTAAACTGGCCTGATCATGTTTACCTCCAACACGCTGCTACTGTACAAGGCCTCTTTTCACAACAACAGCCAAAGATAACCATGTAAAAAGGAACCACAGGAGAGACCTTGTTTTCTTCTATTATGTTAAGAGGCCTTGATTGAACTTGTAGGATAATAGCTGCAGTAGAATAGATCAGGAATTAGCAGGAGTCGCAATTGTCTTGCAAAGTGCCCTGCGTCTCCCCCAGAACTGTCATTCATTCTCCTTGGTGCGTGTTAGCACTGTTTACCTAAACCAGACCACACAATGGAGCTCTTTTTGTGCCATTGGCAGGCACTCATCCATGATGTGGTGTTAAGTGAGCTACGATTAGCCAAGTTACAGTTTTCTAATGAATGTCCTCCGTGACCCTCAGTCAGGGCCACTGCCGCAGCCATTAGGAGCACGTCTGACGGGATGCCCTCCCTCCGCCTGCATGCGAGCTTGTGTAATGGGCTGACAGTTTTCTGCGCAGACTGATAAATGGCTGTAATTCTGGAAGATAAAGTGAAGCGGTGCTGGTTGCTGCGAGTCCATGTCTATTCCCTGCTCAGCCGTGGGGATTCCTCTTGCTCTCATCAGACAAAACTCTAATTATTTCTTTTTTGTCTTCATCTTTTTCCTCTTCCTCTTTCATTGTACTTTGATTGGCTCCTTCAGCCACCCAAAAAAAGGAGAGAGGAAGAAGGAACAAGAGAATGAGAGAAAGAGTGTGGTGAAGATGAGAGGATAAGGAGTGCCATTGTGCCGCTGCAAATCAACTTTTCCTTGGCAGGCTTCCCATGGGAGAAGAGATAAAGTAATTTGGTTTTCCGATACCAAATACGGGTCGAGGGAGGGGGTTGCATTAGGGGGAAGAGGGGCAGGGAAAATAAAAACACATTGATCTAAGGGGCTAATAGTACTGTTATCTGGGCCAGGCTGATCGGAATGAGAGAATTGAAAAAGTAATAAAAAGTGAAACATTCCCTCCTGATTGAAATAGATTGGGCCGGCCCTCAATGTCTGTGGACATCTGGTTAGGCATCAGCATCTACCCATGGTCCTAGACGGACCTTCTTTTGGGGTGGTTCCATGTCAATTATGCCCCATCATTTCTCCTCTGCTTACAGAAATGATGCCTTTGACGTGATCCCAATGTATCCCAGCTGTCCAGTAAGCCCGTTCGGGTCACGGGGTTAAAGCAGGCTGCTCATAATTGCTCTGTATCTGCTAGGACCGAATGGCATATCTAACCTTTAACCCTCACCGCAGACTGTTACTGACATCTTGAGCGTGATTAGCGGAGAGAAGTGGCTCTTATTTCAGTTATTTCAGTGACAGTTGTTACTCCCATTAATAGTTAATAGACACTTAGATGTGACACCTCAACCGAGACAGTGAGACTCCCAACATGTAAAAGAAAAATAAATAAATAAATAAATAAATATATATATATATATATATATATATATACAGTATATATATATATATATATATACAGTGTATATATAAAATGTATACATATCAGAATTTATGTTTTTGAGTCTCTGTGTGACTGCTTTTGATATCAGACATACACTACCATGTAAGGTTTAGGATTAGTAAGTAACTTCATATTCTTAAAAATAAATTATGAAAGCAGAAGGCTTACACACACATCTTCAAAGCTTTGCCTTTTTTCAACTTTACTTTATTCAATCCAAGAATTGCACACACAAAAATATCACAAACACATCTCAAAAGCATACATTTGCAGCTCTAAGTGAATAAAAAAATCCTGCAAAGTTTAAAATTTGAAAGTGCGCCATGTGTAAAGTTATTGTCTCAAAAGAAAGAGTCGACTCTGAATCATTGAAACACAAGCCATATACCGCCAAAGTAAAACATTAGCATAATGCCCCCCCACTTGTTGGTCTTTTTGCGGGTTCTGAATGAAAAAGAAATCATTGGAGGAATTTGGAAATATAAATCATGAAAGGAATTGTTTGGGAGTCGTTGAACAAATAAGATAATAATAAATGCTTATTAAAAGAAAATGAAAGTGGTTTTTGACCTAGCATGCATTCCAGGCTGCTGTTTGGGAACCTTTCATAACCCATAGTATATTTTGCTAAAACAGTTTGTTAATGATAAGCCATATTCTGCCTTTTTTAAAAAGCTTGTTCCCTTTCTTTTTTTCCAGCACACCTGCAGTTTGCTCATGACATGCTTATACAACTGTGTCTTGTTAAGCATCTTTTATAACTGACACTGCTACATACTGCTAATTAGAAAATAATGACTCGTTTTGCAGCTGCATAATAGTGTTGGCTGATTCAAAGTTAAAATGCTTTTTCATGCGTCATTTTTGTTATTTCTGTCCACCCCCCTGGTTATGACTTTCATAGGAATGATTGAGGTGCTCTCAAAAGCCATCAGACACGCACAAGCCACCGTCAGAACATACTGAGATATAACAGGAGCATGTGTGAAGCCAAACTGACAGATGCGAGGGACGTCTAATAATATAGACTTTTTATCCGTTTCAAGTCTTCATTGAAGATAAAGACAGCTGGCTGCAAGGACATCTCCTTCATTTCTGTTTTTTAAGCTTTTGTTTAGTCATTCTTTTAAAAGTTTTAATCAGTGAAGGTTGTCTGTAGAATAATCTTAGCAGGCATAACCCACATGTTTAGTACAAATGATGTAAGTGTGAAAATAGTGAAAAAGAATAGTTAACCTGAAAATAAAAATTTGTTTGAAAATGTACTTATTCTGATGAGCTTGTTTGTTCATCTGAACAGATTTGTAGAAATGTAGCATTACATCACTTACACACCAGTGCATTTAATGGGTGCCGTCAGAAACTGATAAAACTGATAAAAATATCACAGTGATTCACCCCCAATTTGTGATTCACACAAAGGCAAAGTAATGGATGATGGGGTATTTTTTGGCCATATATGGCCATACATTTATATTTTAAAACAAATGCCTCGAGTCTCTTATGTCACAAATAGATCATGACTATTTAAACAGGCTTGGATTTTGTACAATAGCAAAAGTTCTACAAAACCGAACAGAGACAAGAACACAAAGACATTTCAGTCATCCGCCCTCTACTTCCAGCAAGCTAAAAATCTGCCCCATTTTGCATTTGACTGGTGGCGTGTGGGTCATTAAAACTGCTGAAGCTCTGTGCTTGATTGAGCTGATAATAACTGATTGTACCTCCTCAAGCATGGGCTAATGTCTGCGGCCTCATTTGCATGTCGCACAGAGCTAATATCCATGTGTCAGCGATCATAGCTGGTGTCCACTGTAATAGTCTCTGCTCACAAATATCAGAATTTAATATGAGACATGTTCATATTTCTTTTGCGGTGCACCAAACCTGCAACCGGTTCCCAGAAAGTCGCTAAGCTTTTCTCAGGCACAAAGCAGTAATTTGATTTGAGAAAGGCCACACATGAATTTGAAAGAGACAATCATCAGTCCCAGCATGCGGAGCGTCTCTGCTCGGCATTGCTTGAAATGTAGAGTGATTGTCTCTGAAAGGATGTAACTGCTTCAGGAAAAAAATGCCATTAACTGCTGGAAAGCATTACTGGCATGTAAATGTGATGCAAAAGTGTGTATATTTGAACCTTTATGAGATATACAATATCCAATAACCACTGCAATATAACTCTTCAATACCTCCCTGATTAAAAAAGTCATAAAGTCACTGTTTATATGATATTGTCCTTAGAAGTGCCACTGTGTCATTCGCTGTATGATATTTATGCAACCTTTAAAATTAGATCCTTATATTTGATGTTTAAATCTGTCAGGTGAGACATGACTCTTCTCTGCTGTGGGGGGGGAGGTAAGGCTCATCTGATAAATATTGATAAGGCTAATCTCTTTTCATTAGACTATTTTAAAAGATGGCCGGGAGTGCAGTCATGGTCTTGCACACGTCATAACTTATAAGCCATATGGATGATCCACCATCTATAATGTACCACAGCCTGAGCCCACAACAGCCTAATGGAAAAAACAGGAGCTATACAGTGGTTACAGTAAATACTAATGAGCCAGAGCCTTATTTTTTATTCTTTGAAGACAAGCTATTTTTTCTATGCCAAGCCTAGATTACAGCTTAAACTTGGATGGCTTTGGACGATATCACATAAACAGTAACTTTATGACTTTTTTTTTAATCAGGGAGGTATTGAAGAGTTATATTGCAATGGATATGGCATTTTATATAACCAAAAAAGGAAGGATGGATGGATAGATAGATAGATAGATAGATAGATAGATAGATAGATAGATAGATAGATAGATAGACAGATAGACAGATAGATAGACAGATAGATAGACAGATAGATAGATAGATAGATAGATAGATAGATAGATAGGATACACAGACAGACCGATGGATGGACGAAACTTTGAGAGGTAGAGGACAGAAACGGAGCAGCTTGTGGGGTGGTCCAGCCATGGCGAGACTTTGCCCCGCTCTCTTGAGATGCAGATCAGGAGGAAGCCAGTGGCGGAGCATCCAGAACTACTCTGGGCCAGGGTCCATGTCTCCTGGGAAAGGGGAATCGTCTAGTGGCAGAGCTAGAGCAGCTCCTAGACTGCAGCTTCGACTGCCTGGGTGGCGGGGGCAGCACAGGCGCCTGCTTCAGCTGGGACAGCCAGCAGAGACGGATACAGTGGAGCGGCAGGGGAATTATCCAGCTGCTGTGGCGTTGTTCTACGGCGTAGGCTTCATCGTCAGGGACAGCAAAGTTGCATGTTGCTGAAGGAGAAGAAATCTGAAGTCCTGTGAAGCGGCCGGCTATATATACACGTCCCCACCCACTCAGGCGAGCTTCAGCAGGAGCCGCTGCCATTGGTTGGCCAACCGATTGGTTTATACAGATAGCACTGCACTAACCAACCAGTTTTCACTGCGTGATTAAAAAAGGTTTTAGTTACAAAGAAAGAGTTTTTCTCATAGCGTCTTAGCAGAGTGGAAGTATTCCATATAACCATATTTATATATATATATAATTTGTATATATTATTATTTCTACATCTTTATTGTAATTAGTTTTTATATAGTTTTATATTTTCATACAATTTTATATAATATTGTCAAATTATATAAGCAAAATATAATCAGGTGCATCTCCATCAATCTTTAGATTATAATTGTCTTGTATTGTATTTATGAAGTAACAAATTATGAGAACGCTGCAACACTTATCATGCAATGACACAGATTTTTTCTTCTCTCTTTCTTTGCCATCTGCTTTCTTCAGTTGTCAACTGCACGGATCCCGGCATACCAGCCAACTCAATCAGGAAGAGCAAAATTGAGTATGGCAACTTCACTTTTGGAACCGTGGTGTCCTACGACTGCAATCCCGGCTATTACCTCTTCGGGTCATCGGTCCTGACCTGCCAGCCGGTGGGTTACTGGGACAAGCCATTACCGGAATGCCTGGGTACGTCTGCGTGGGTTCTCTCCCAACACTTTATTTCTCATTATTATGACTCTTTATCATTGACAATCTTTGAACTCCTGGCGTCTGAGAGGCCGAGGTAAAATGTCACAGGTTAGCCAGCATGCAGTAGAGTGCAGCGTCGGGTTCAAAGAGCTCTTATGATGAAGTCTTCGCTGTCTGTGTAAAAGCTTTCAAAGTTTTTCCAGCAGCTCCAGACACATTGGGACAGCAGTGAATTTAACGCACCTTTCCTACAGTTTGCCAAAGCGAGGAGTATTAAGGTCAAGAGCGAGCGGAGCGAAGGCTCAGAGTGCACATTCATTAGAGAGACGTGTTCATTTGCCTGTGAGATAGTAATTGCCTCCTGCTCTCGCTTTCCATCTCTGTCCCTGTAATTGCTTCAAACCTGAATTTGACTGTTTCCTGTCGGTTTCCACCGAGCTACTTACAGCGTGAAGGAAAGGCAGCAATCCTGCTAGCTATCTATTAGTCTTGTTTTTCCTCTCAAGTGTACACAAGGTAAATCTGTGCTTTTCTTGGCCGACAGAGGCTACTTGCTGCACTTAGAATGGAAATTTTAATAAGCAGCCTCTCTTTTCTCCCCTCTGCCTTTCAGCCTGATGAATATTATGAAAATTGTAACCTCCTTGGTTTTATTCAGGTGCATTTCAAATTCAAAAGAAAGCAAACATCAAAAACAGGCCTGAAAAGAAGCTTAGCCAAATTGAATTGAAGAGCTTATGTGTGTTTCTTCAGGAGCGCACGAGCGATGAATTAATGCTGCTGGGATGTGAATAAACTGCACGCTACACAAATCAGCTACTGCTAGCTTTTACTCAACAGTTAGACAGATTGAAGTACTAAAACAAAATTTCACTCTGAAATTTTGTGCTCTTTTACATGCAACGGCAGTGTCTGTTGAGCTCCAGAAATGAGCAAAATATATAACATTTAAATATGAGAAAATATATTTTATTTAATACAGTTAAATACATTCGTGTTTACATTAATAATTATTTTTATTGTACACTAATATTTATTTTTAACATATGTAACAGCATAACATATTTAACAAAATAACATTCATATTTATATATAGAATTAAAATATTAAAATGCATTATATATATTATATTATATATAAATATATATATAAATATATTTAATAAACAACTTGTGTACAAAAACGTGGATGCGCTTAGTGACAACATTAACATACATACATATGTAAAACTGTGTCCAAAGTGTGACGGAAGAACAATAAACAAATAAACAGGCTAAATGTTTGTTGTGCAAAAATTTCTCAGTCCTCAGGAGAAATAAAAAGTTATACATGATAATTTGAGTGTTGATCACAGCAGAAGCAGTCCAGTAGTAATTGTCTTGTTGTTGCAGACGGTTTATTGTCGAAGGCAGTGAAGTTATGTGTTAAAGGCAGTTTAGAGATGCGCTCTTTGTAATCTTGCAAATGTTGCATTGTACAAAGTCCTCTTCCACTTTGCTAAAATTCACCCACGCAACACTTGTTTTTCGTGACATCCTCTGAGAGGGTTAGAGCCAGACCCACACAGAATCTGTGCCTGCAGACCTTCACAGAGAGAGCTGCACATTTCAGCAGATCTGCAAACGCCAATCATTTACAAAGTCAAAATGAGTCAGCTTTCATTGTCATTCAATCACGTGTGTTATGCAATGTTATTTTATTAAATCTTCTTGGCATTCTTATTATTTTGTCTTAAACATCCAAGCTTAAAAAAAGCAAAATAATGTGTCTGGACAATGTAAGTAGTGTTTGCTGACTATTGGCTGTTGTTCTCTTGCAGAGGTGGACTGTGGTCACCCTGGATCTCCTCCTCACGCGGTGGTGGTGGGGGATAAATTCACCTTCGGATCTACGGTTCACTACAGGTGTTTGGAAGCCCGAGCTGTGGTTGGTGAATCCACACGCACCTGCCAGATGAACGGCCAATGGAGCGGCTCCCAGCCTCACTGTTCAGGTGAGTGTAGAGAAGCTCATAAACTATAATAATTGGTAGATATCTATGTTTCTATCTGTCTGACTGTCTTTTCATAATAAATAACATATACAGAATAAATAAACACATTACCAATATATTAATATTATTGTTCACTTAATATTTAATTATTATAAAAGTAATTGTTTATTATATAATAATAATAATTATTATTATTATTGTGGTGGTTGTTGTTTGTGTTGTTGTTTTTTTTATAATAATAATACATTTGTATAATAATAACATAGATTATATCTTAATACATTTTTTATTTAATATTTAATTTTAAGGATACTAATTTTGTAATAGTGTAGATAATATTTTTGTTTGTATTGTTGGCAGTTTCATTGTTGTTATTGGTGTATTGTTTGTATTTATGTTAGTAAAATGTTTTTGTTGTTTGCAATAAAATAATTTTTTATTTAACATTTACATCTAAGTATTTAGATTATTATTGTTTTGTTTGCCTAGCTGTTGGTATTATTATTATTACTTCTACTGCTGCTATTATTACAGTATTATTATGCAATATTTAATGTTTACTGCTATTTCATGCAAGGAATACATGATTCCCGACACTCTAGATTATTGAATGCAGCTTTTCACTTTTCAGTAGTTTGAAGGTCCACCATCAATTATTCTGGTCATACCAGGATACTATATCTTTTTTTGTTTTTAAGTTTTTGTTCCTAAATCTACTTTGTAGCGTTAGAGACACTTCTTGAAATAGCTGAAGCCGTTGTTGCTACTTTGAAAGAGTCACTCAGACTTCCATTAGTAACTCCAGCATGTCATTTAGCACTAGTAATGGAGGTCTGGGCTTTTTCTATGCAAAAGGGAGAAAGAGAGTGTGTGTGTGTGTGTGTTTCTGATTACTGCGTCTCTCAGCAGTGTTGTGCAGTAACTTCTCTACAAAAAGCAGCATTATTAGTTTAACTGCATTGCTTAGTGGCACACAGTGGTAGCGTTGCTATTCTTGAAGATTTTATTGATTAAGTAGCGAGGCAGCACTGACAACAAGGCTCTGTGTTCGTAGAAGCAAAATACAGAGAGTCTGCTTTCCGTAGATATAAAAAGCTGTTTCAAAAATTGTCACTTTATCCTGCTGTTTGTCGTATTTACTAGCTTGGCCAGTAATGTTTGTTTTTCATGTGCTTTTGTTGCCTGTTTGTGGGCTGTGAGGCATTTTGAAGTAACTACTATAAAAATAAAGAAGCAGTAAACTATCAAAGGCTGTGCGTTATGGTAATTTTAGCACAGTTACAGAGATTTTGGATGCTCTGATTCAAGTTGTGCTTCAAAATCAGCCTGAAAATGACTCTAAAGGCCTCTTCGTGTAAAAAATTAAGTCATTATTCAGCATTCTCTGTTTCGTAAAAGCTTCTTCCTTTGCCATGGTAAAATCGCAGTAACACACGGCTCCTCGTTGCTTATTGCTTTATTCAGATAATGTGTAAGTCCTTTGTATCTGCTTGTTCAGGCCTCGACTCATCTTTGAAAGAAAAATCATACGTTTGAATGAGCACATTGTTGAGTGAAGCTCATCTTTGTCTTGGTTCTTATTTCCTGTCGTTATGTGTCAGTCTAACAAGAGTTAATTAAGTTCAACTGAATAATGACTTCTGTCTCTGCATGACACGCTACACCGTTTCTTCTTACTGACAAGCTGTCTGTTTGATTCCAGCTAACATGCACCAGTTTTTCTTCTTTAAGGAAATAGTTTCACGCACAATTGAAACACTCATTATTGCATACTCATATTGTGCCAAATATGAGACTTTTTCTGTACAGTTCATCTTGAAAAACATAAATATGCAGTTAAAGCCCCGTGAAAGCAGTCCAGACGACTATATTTCAGGCATTCTGAAATCATAGTGTATCTTCACCTGACAAGATTAAATATGCACATGCACAAATGAGATTCAAACACTGCAGAATTAAAATAATCAGTGAATAACATTTAAATTTTAAGTCTGCTCCTCAAACAAAGCTGTCGTATGACTTCAGAAGACTTAAAATGTAGTGAATGCATTAAAATGGGCTACTTTTTGGGCCTTTTTTAATCCCCTTTGAAGCTTAAATTATATAAAATATATATTAAACTGATCAAAGGTGACAGAAAAGGCATTTATAATGTTACAAAAGATTTACATTTCAAATGAACGCTGTTCTTTTGAACCTAGTGTTCACCAAAGAATACATTTTAAAAATGTATTACCGTTTCCACAAAAATATTAAGCAGACATTTTAATGTTTTAAGCATGAATAATATCAACAAATGTTTCTTGAACAGTAAATCTGCAATCTCAGTGCGTATAGGAGACTTACTTTAGAAATATAAATCATAGTATGAACATGCAATCAGGAAAACATTAACAGAACATGACAAATAATGCATTAACACTCTTAAAAAAGCCTCTAGGAATCACACAGTCGTCTCTATATGCATCTGTATGCAGCGCTGCGTGTTGCACGCACTGACCCAAAAACAGCATGAGCTGGGAGTTTCCTCTCTTTCTTTCAATCGTTCTCCTTTTTTCTCAAACCTTCCTCTGTCTGGTTTTTGTCGGTTTGACTGCTCAGAATAGAGTGCTGGCTCACTCCTGAATACTGCATGCTATACTCTATACTACTTTCACACAGTGCTTTGGTTTTGTGAACCATATGTATAGGAGAATGTATGATATATATATATATCAACATATATGATATATATGTTGTATGTGTTGTACTGTATGCTGTCATCAAACAAGCCCACGTTGTAATTAGGCATCATAGTGGACATAAATATCATTTATAATTTGCAATTTATCGTATTTCTGCTAATTGCAGTCATTTTAATCATACTGTACATCATATTAATCTTGTGTTGGGAATTTCAGGAGAAACCTCAGAAACTATGATACCTAAATGAAGCACATCTCAAATCCTCCTGAGCTTTGAAAGAGCAACCACTTTCCTCTGGGCTCTCCGTGTCTTTCTAGCATTACTTCTTTATTCTGTGTGAACATGCTCCGCGCTTCTCGGGAGGTTTGATGTTGAGACTGTTCTGGATTTCTGGGACATTCGTCAGGAATCCAGCATCTCGATTGCTGGAAATTTTAGGAGGCGTATGCCACCGTAGGTTTAGGAAAGGTAGCCAGTCACATCTTGGCTTCATTTTTAAAGCATTTTCAGCTGCATGTTTTTGTTTAAGATAAGAAAACCCCACATCCCCTGGAGCGCATGCTTTCACAGGAGTTTTTGAGTCGTTTAATTTCTCTGAAAGCAACTAAAACAAAACATATTATGTAATATAAAGTGTTTTTGACATATTATTAAGAACCAATTGAGATAATTGATAGATTTGTAGATAGAAATACTATTTTCAAATGTTTTTGAAAAGTATTTTTTCCTTAGCAGGCCTGCATTTATTTGGACAAAATGCATTACAACAGCAATATTATGAAATAATAATCATTAAATATTTATAAAATAATTGTAAAATATTACGTTTATTCTTTAATACATTTTAGGAATTCAGCAGACATTAATTCAGTCTTCAGTTTTATGTTTTTTTGTTTTGTTTTTTAAATCATTGTAATGCTAATGCGGTGCTAGTGTTTTTTCTTTTTTTTTTTGTCTGATTTCATGGACATTTTTGTTGTATTTGCATCCATTTAATTTAATTTAATTTTTAATTATTTGTATTATATTTATTTTTTAAATAAAAAAACAAAAATACTATTTATATTTTTGATGGGAAAACAATATTTAATGGTCGTTTATTTTATGCTCAAGTCTGCATTTATTTGATAAAAATACAGTAAAACAGTAATGTTGTAAAGAAATTATATTAACATTTTCTAAATCAATTTACAATTTTAAAATGAAATATTCATCATGTTATTTATAATGTAATATATTTTTCCACATTATAACTCCAGTGCATATAATATTACTTATGTGCATTTTATTATGATCAGTCTTAATCATAATAATATATATTTTTAATAATATATTAATAATAATATATTTTATTTTATTTTTTTATTTTTATTTTTTTTTTTCACTGAAAAAATAGGAAATTGTTGCCTTTTCAGTAGCTCCTGTCTTGTTTTTCGTGGGAGTTTTAGTTGTTTTTGCCTTTCGTTATTTGGCAAAAAAAAATTCACAAGACTGAAAGCCACTACTACATGATAAAATATGGATGGCAAACAAAATCAATAGCGTTCCTCACTGCCAGGTGAATCAGAGTACCTTACGTAACAAACTTCTCAGCCTTATTATACCCTGCTAAGCTACTGGTGGGCGTCTTTAACTTGAATTCACACCTCACTGCTGTGCCAATTAATGGAAATAAGAAGTGTTCATAGTATTCAACTGCTTCACCTTTGTAGGAAGTTACATAAGCACACACATGGCTCTTACATTGTCCATCAAGAGATCCTCGGCTTTGTGTCTTAGCTGTTTGTGGTGGGACCGATCTTTTCGGAGACCTGTCTGTTCGTAACTCGCCAACAAAGGCAGGACGTCAGAGCGATTGAGGTTAATGAGGAAGAAAAGTTAGCCCATTCTCCATCGTGACACCTTCCTTTTTTATCAGGGTTGAATATTTGCACAAACGGCCTTGAATAGGCCTCTCTCTCTCTCTGTCTCTCTCTCTACATGGGTCTTTCTTTCTCTGCACTACATCAGCATGCTTGGAATGATGTCAGATGAGTACAATCCGCCCCTCATTTTCTGTGCCGCAGAGTAGAAAAGGAATGTCCCAGATTTCTAATGAACTAAAGCGAAAGTATTTGACTGGAAAAACTCGGCGCTGTCATGGAGCTCTGCTGTTTTTCTGTTTATTTATGTACAGAGAGCAGCAGAGGCTGGTTTTAATCACTGGTTAGTCGTTCCCTCAGGTTGGCCGGCCGCTTGCTGAGTCTGGGCTTTCTGATTGGCCTCGGGGTGCTCGTTCACGTAATTAAAAAGAATTTGATTTCCGGGTCATGGGCTGATTCAAACAGGGTTTCGGTGCTCTGAGTGTCTGCGACGTGTGCCGTCCGGCTCTGTTCAATGAATATTTTACCATAATTATTTATGCTAATGGCTTCTGCTGGCAGCCGCTAGATGATAATTGATAGCCTGTTGCACATCACACTGTCATTTGGAAAGGTGTCGCATCTCTCACGCGCCTGCAAATTCGTCTCCTCGCCAGGAACAGCGTATAAACTCATCTAATTGTTTCTCTTGAGAATTTCGCCTGATTTTTGCACTTCAGAATGGCAATATGTGTTTTCATGTGTCTTTTAAAGGAAGAGTTCACACATCCGTGGAAATTTGTCGTTTTCTCTCCCTCGTGGTGTTAAAAACCTGTATGTGAGTTTCTTTTAAAACACAAAAGGAGATGCTACATACTGGGCTGTCACACATTTTTAAAAAAGGACCAAAAAAATAAAACAGTTTTGTTAACTGTTTGAAATATTTTAATATTTAAGTCTTGCAGTCATGCAATAAATTTCAATGTAATGTGAATGTATTTTTATTGGAATAATAATATATGAAGAGTTAATTTGCTAAAGCAGATTACTCTGTTTTTAACAATTCTCAAACTTAAAGGGATAGTTCACCCAAAAATGAAAATGATACTGTACTCAATTTTTGAGTAACCTAGGTGTATGTGACTTTCTTCTTTTAGACGAATCTAATCAGAGTTATAATAAAACTTGTCCAGACCCCTCCAAGGCTTTGAATGGGTTTAGCTCTTACACTTTGGAAGGTGTGAGATTTTGGGGTGAACTATGTCTGTAAAATGTTTGTTTGTTTTTTGACTAGTACAACTAATATAATAAAACACAATAATTGCATGCTAACATAATAAAACATTTTGCATGCAAAATAACTTTATTTATACTGTATCTTAATCTAATGTAATCATCTTTTTTGAAAAGTTCAATATAGTTAAAGCAATAATATTGTGAAAATTTACAGAACTGTTTTTATTGTAGTATTTTTTTAATGCAATTTATTCATGTGATGCAAAACAGAATTTTCTGATGAAATGGAGCAGTATAAACATTCTTCAAAACATCTTCTTTTCTGTTTCATGGAGGAAATAAAGTCAGGAAAGACGTGAGGGTCCAGTACAAAAGTACAAATATATTTATTTTTTGCTGAGCTATTCATTATTTATGCATTCAGTAGACGCTTTTATCCAAAGTGACTTTCAATAGAGAAACATAAACGATTTGTCTCAGAGCCAGCAATATTTATAGCGGACAGGTTTATTAGAAGGCAAGGAAACGAGCAAAAGCAGAGGTGAAATGCAAGAGGAAGTGGGAGATTTTCCAGTAATAAAAATCTGTTTTCATAGTTTTTTCTTGTGTATTGGCTGTCGTAGTTTATATCTCTACCTAATTGTACAAGGCAGGTGAGCAAAAAGATTGTAATCAAATAGTATTTTCACGCACAAAAAGTTCCTCTGCTGAAATCTTCTGAAACAGCACGGTGAGTGACAGCTCAGAGAACAGGGGAAGTGTTCCTTTGAGATCTATAACTGCTCTTTATCCTAACTGTGGCAGTTCAGCACACTGAAAAACTCCTCTGTGGCCAAAGGAAGCTCTCGACTGATCCGAGGGCAGCGCTGGTGCTGCTTACATTTATAATGTCTCTGATAAATCACTGAGCAGGTGTGCTTTGCTGTCAAGTTGTCTTTTATTAATCCGTTCAATCCCAGTCGTCACATCTATGATCAAATTTGAAATTAGAGTGTTTAGGAATATTTTACACTAGAAATGACTGTCTAGATTCCATGCATACGTGTGAATAGTTTCGAATGACCTGAAATAAAAAAATACAAGTATATAACACTCGTCTCTGCATCCTTGCCTCTGCTAAAGTATTTTAGGATTGAATTATGGGGTTGAGGATGTATGTGTGCATATATATACACGCTATATTGCCAAAAATTTTGGGTCACCAATACTCACCAATTTCTTTAAAAAGAAAAGATTGATTCAGTCAGTGTGGAAGAACTTGACTGGTCCACAGAGAGCAAAGTTATAATGCCAGCTGGCTTAAAATGCAGACCCTGAGCCAAAAACGTATCACCAGACACCAAGTATGGACAGAAGTATTGGGACACCCCCTTCTTTAGAACAGAAAAAGGCACTTCCAAAGCTGTGACAACAAAGATGGAAACATAATTCATGTGTTTTCTAATTGTATTTCCATCTCTGTTTTGGAAGTGTCTAAAATGCCTCTACCCATAAGTACAAGTCATTTGTGTTTTGTGAGGATTTTTTGGCTAAGGCTCTGCATTTAACTCTTTCCCACCGTTGAGGAGATATCTCATCAATTGGGTTACAACGCTTCCCCGTCTAAGATGAGTTTTTACGGCGATTCCTGTTCTAGGTGTATTACGGTGAGGAAAGTCCTAGCACATGAGTTATGGGACTTCGACAATTTTAAATGCAATTTCATTTATTCATATCATTATTTACAGGTGAATATATTTTGCTTGAAAATGCAGTACTTTAATAAAAATGCATTTTTCTTTTTTTTGTCCAAAATGTTGTATTTCTGATGAAACATAAGTGATGATAAAACATGAACACATAAAGATAGAACAAAATGGATATTCTAAAGGCCGTCACATTTAGTGACTGGCAGCTTTTTTTTTAAAAACGCTGACGAGGAAGGAGTTAAGTCACACCAGAGGTGTTCTTCAGCACTGACTCAATCAAGTGTTTCTTTTTAAACCCTGCCTTATACACAGAGGCATTGTCATGCTAGAATAGAAAAGGGTCCTGTTACTATGAAATTAGAAGCACACAATTCCCTAGAATATCAATATATGCCTAAATAAGGTTTGCACTCATGGAAATCTGTTCATCAGTTCACCAATACTTTTGGCAATTAGTATATACTGTATGCCTTCAGAAACCTCTCTAATATGCTGCTCAAGAAACATTTCTTATTTTCAGTGATGAAAACTGTAATACTACTTAATTTTTTTTTTTTGCACTTATTGAAAGCTTTTGCGTTGACGTACAAGTTTGTACTGTCACTTTTGATAAGTTAAGTGTGCCTAAATTAAAGAATTAATGTCCTTAAATCACTACATTATATTATTTATTACTAAACTATATTATAAATCTTTTTTATATTTTTACCTATTCACTAAAAATATCTAAACATCCCTAAAAACGTTTTTAGAGAATATATTTCAATTTCTTTTATTTCTTGAATCTTTTGGCAAATGCATAATTAATGCAAAGTAACTTGCAAAATACAAAAAAGTTTTTTGAATACAAAAAATTTTTGAAACAAGAAAAAAAAACTGTTTGCCAGTTGGAAATAATTGTCAAATCAATATTTCATATCTATCCGTTTATTTATTTAGCAAGTGTCGCCATCTAATAAGCAAGTTGGTGTAGAGTCAGCTTTGAGTTTGTTGTAATAATGGCTGACTAACTGTATATTATGTCTCACATACTTGACCGAGTCTGCAGTTTCAGTGTCCCATGGGTTGCACATACTTCCAGCAACTTAAACTTTTCCCCCCGAGAAGAAACATGCGGTTGGTTTCTATCCCAGTAGAAAAATGCATGCGCCTGCTCAACTGGAAAAATGAGGATGCTGTATGGAGAATAGTATCTATAAAATAGCGTCTAGAATGTATGTGCACTTGTCTCTGCAGGAGATAAACGGGGCGCCTGCGGGGATCCAGGTACGCCGACCCATGCCACCCGAGAGGAGGGTAGCTTTCAGCAGCACGCCAAAATGCGCTTCACTTGTGCCACGGGTCACACGCTCTACGGCTCGGCAGAACGGATCTGCTTCCCCAATGGCACTTGGTCGGGCCGTCAGCCCACCTGCAAGCGTAAGTAACTCCTTTAGACTCCATGAATAATGTATGCGCACAGTTAGTACACACCGGGACGCTGATACGCATCAAACGAGAAGTCTTTTCTGTCATCGAACATTTGAGCCAGCGTCACACCATTAATGCGCTCTGTAATTCAGGCAAAAGACGACCTTGCACCGGAGGCTTTTCAGGAAAGTGTTTTTTTGCTGCTGCTTCTGCAGTTCTTTTTGTCTGACGCATTGTCCGTGTCATCTCGAGGGTGACAGGTTATTGCGGTCCAGCGCCATGCTGGGCTATAAAACAGATTTACAGATTGTTAGCGCGCAGGTCCCAGGAGGCGGAAATTTCTCAAGCTTGAATGTTTTTGCTACGCAGCTCTGGTCTAACAGCTTGTCTTGCATTAAATCCCATCATGCCCCCCTGTGATTTTCCAGGGCGAACAAACACCAACATCTCCTGCAGTTTAACCCCACTCAACCCGTGTGTGAGGGGAGAAAACTGAAAGAAGTCTTTTAACCTTGCAAAAAAATCAATCCAAATGAATACCGAATAATCAAGTTGTGCTTAAAGGAATAGTTCACTCAAAAAGGAAGATTCTGTCATCATTTACTCAAACCTCAATGAATGTCTTTTGTTCTGCTGAACACAAAGGAAGATATTTGGAAGAAAGTTTGTAACCGGGCTGTTTTGGGTCACCGTTGACTCTTCCCTTTTTTACCTACTATTGAAGTCATTGGTGACCAAAACAGCCTGGTGTTTTTTTTCCAAATATCTTCCTTTGTGTTCAGCAGAACAAAGACATTCAGGTTTGAAACTACTTGAGCGTAACTGATGACAGAATTTGCTTTTTTCTGTGAACTATTCCTTAGTACTAGTGGAGTTTTTTGTAACACTTTATTATAACTGCTTGCTTATTATCATGCATATTACTAGCTGTTTATTAGTGCTAATAAAGCATATTAATGCCTCATTCTACATGACCATATTTTAGATACCTTAACTTAATCTTTCTAACTATTAAAAAGCTAATTAGGAGTTTACCGAGGCAAAAATCATAGTTAGAAGAGTATTTGAGAATTGTTCATTGAATGTATTATTTTTTCATTTGTTTTAGTAAATGTATGCGTTTTTGTGGGGGACCTATTAGTTTTAAGTTTTTTATCAATTATTTATAATTTATTTAATTTTAGCCATATTTTACTTAAATTATTTGTAATCGTTTTAGTTGTAGTTAACAATCACACCATTACAACAAAGCAAATTTTCTGAAAGTTTATATATATATTATTTATATTATTTTTTAAAACGTATTTATTCATCAAGGAGAATGTTATTGTATTGTTTATTAATATTTGAATAAGTTTTACTTTACGTTTTAGTTATGCTATTATGTGCTGTTGTGATGTTTATTATTGCTATTATCACTTTTAATATTTTTTGTAGTTTTAATTTATTTTTTATTTCAGGTTTAATAACTTTAGCACTTAACGTATTTCTGTTAGCTTTCAAGGCGAAGTCTGTATGTGTTTTTTTGTAGTAGAAAAAATTCAAAAAATCATTTACCATTACATCATTCCTGTATTCACAAGCATATTTTTTCACTAGCATATGCATTTTTCAAAGGCAATCATGTTCATAAATGCCTGCATTGTTTCCCCCTTCTAATGCGTTTCTTGTTGATCCAATAGCTGTTCAGTGCGGGAATCCTGGGACTCCGGCTAATGGCCATGTTTCTCGTGTTGACGGCACCACCTTCTCTCAATCCATTGTGTACTCGTGTGTGGATGGGTACCGTCTCTCAGGTTCTCCCTCCCGTCAGTGCCTGGCCAATGGTACCTGGTCTGGCAGCGAGCCCAACTGCACGCGTACGTACCCAAGCTGTTGTCTTACATCCTGGAAAAGCTCAAACATGCTGGCAACACTCAAGCCTTCCTTCATCTGTTTTGTTTTTCCCCCCAACTGCGTTCCTCAATAAATGTTGGCATTCGAACAGGAAAGAATTTCTGTAATAACAAGACGCCCGTTTGTAATTAGCCCAAGCATCTTATCATGCGGTTGTTGTTGCTCAGATGTGGACCCTGTTCACCTCATGAGCAATCTCATTAATGGAGCCAGATTTATTACTGCCGCTGTCTAAGTAATAGTAGGATGAGATGACAGGCAGAATCAATCTCACGCTGACGTATAATGGCAGATTGATGTCGGGGTAGTGGGAGAATAATGAGCGGGGGAGTGCTGCAGGACTGCGGTGAATTTCACATGACATTACTCAACGCTCCGATGAGACGCTCTTTGTTGATGTGACAAGATAAACTGGGGATGTTAAAGGTGAAGTCATTCCAGAATGGCACAAATGATGAATGTAATTAAACACTCCCTCCGTCTGTCATTGATTAGTCAAACAGGAAGTCCTACCCCAAATGCGCTGTGTGCTTACATGCATGTCAAAACTTGCTATAATTTATCTTTTTTAAATGTCATGTTGACTTAATACCAGTCCTGTTAATACAAACTCAGGCTAACAGACAGATAATCCAGCGCTGTTCATCAGTACGCTTTATTTTGAATATTTTAGGCTGTTGTAGGCAGTGGTGGAGTTTAGTACTTAAGTAAAAGTACAACTACCCTGCAAAATATATACTTAAGTAAAAGTATAATTACTACATCAACAT
>JAUCNO010000236.1:1661900-1686898 GCA_032353835.1 Enteromius viviparus
GGTATGGTTTCCCATACTAGGAATTTGTGCTCTGCATTTAACCCATCCAAGTGCACACACACAGCAATGAGAAGTGATCAACCACACACACACACCGTGAACACACACCCAGAGAAAGTGGGCAGCCATTGCTGCGGCGCCCAGGGAGCAGTTGAGGGAACGGTGCCTTGTTCAAGGGTCTCACCTCAGTAGTGGTATTGAAGGTGGAGAGAGAGCGCTGGTTATTCACTAACCCCACCCACAATGGGACTCGAACCCATGACCTTTGGGTTATAGGTCCGACTCTATCCATTAGGCCTGATTTCGATTTTGAACTCTTTCACAAGTTACTGATAACCTTCCACTCATTTAGTTATTCTATACTATTCTTTTAGTTTAAAATATTCCTTTGTGTCACGTAACAATTGGTCAAGAGTTGGTCAATTGGTCAACCACTGATGCGTTACAGAAGAGGAGCACTTCACATGATCTCTAGTCTGTCACTTGGGAGCTTTTTGGTGTGCAACTACTTTTTGATACAGTAAATTTGCTCGCATATCTTGTACAATCAGGAAGGGTAGGAAAGTAGAAACTAATGTAGAATGACGTGACTAATAAGAAATGTTTTAGTTTTGCCTGGGTAGATTTACACATGAACAATAGGATCTTTACAGAGCAGTGCCGAGACTCCACATCTTTTTTAGAGGTTTTATTGGGGCACTTGCTTTCCAAAACATCTCATCATTTATTTATACGCCGTCCAAACCCCAGCTGCTCCCCACCGACTGTCTCCAACACTGTCAGAATATCAGCTCACGAGTTTCCATCTGCTCCCCCCGCGTCCTTTTTTCAGTTCGACATTTGCAATTTAAAACATCTTTTGATTGGCCCTGCAGACGTTCGCTGACTTCTGTTGATTTCGCCAATGCAGGACGTCCTTGCATGCTATTTGTAAATAAACATTCGCATGGATTTAACACTCGATCCACACAAAACGACACAAAGTCTGCCCTGAAAGTAGAGATGATGCAACACTTGCTGAGGTGAAAGCGGTTTGCAATAGATGATTCTCAGCCCTGAGGTGATTTCCAGCTAATGTTGCATTTACCCAGCCTCTTCCACACCTCTTAACATCTAGAAAACACACGAAAGTCTTGTTTTTTAGTCACCATTCATAAATAACACTTGAAGCTGCAGGAGTGATCATCAGTGATGTATGTGTAGAAGACAGTGTTTGTGCTTTATCATATGATGTTGAGGCGAAACATAGTCCTTCGCGGTAGAAAAATGACAGAAAAAACCCTTCCTTTCTTCAGCAAGGCACTTTCAAGACAAGTCTACAAAATATTAAAGCTTGGCCAGAGGGCAGTACATACTCCAAATACAGATCAGGACTTCAATGTCGGCTGCACTGACACAACATGAGGAAGTTTGGTTGGCTTTTTCTTTCTGTGATGGATGTGAAAAAGGAATACCATTTTGCAGAATTTATCACTATTTGGTTGGCATTGCCAGTGTGGAAGCACTGTATATTAAAGTTTTTCTAGTGATCCTGACAGCAGTAATTGTAGTTAGATCATCTGTGTGTGTGTGTGTGTGATGTGGGACAGCTAGCAACAACATACCAACACTGTGGGACAATTCCAAATTAACATTCATTTGAACTCTCAAGTGTTTGACAGACTTTCACATTTTTTTAAATCCAAACATCATGTTAATTTATTACATGAGGGTATTAGAGTTGTCGGTTTAATGAAGTGAATATGAATATATCATATTCCTCCTCAGTGGGAACAAATGAAACTCAGTCTAAGACACCATGATAAATGTGTGCTTGAGTGACCTGCATATGAAATATGATGTTGTTTTTGTGCAGTATTTATTAGATTAACATTTAGTAAGATTAAGTTGATTTATTACTCTTGTGCTCAGTGGGAATGTTTCGTCTGTAGTGGTTGCATTATTTTGGTTAAATGAGGGCATATTTGTGAATATCATTGCCTGTATATGATTGAGGAACACGTAAACAACAAATAAAAGCACACTAGCACACGTAAGAGTTACCTAGCTATAGAATAATAGATTTTAACGCAAATGGTGAATATTGGTTAAGTTTGAAGCATGTGTTAATTTTTACATTTTTTATTTTGGTCTCCACGCAAGCTACACAACTCTATTCAACATTGATAATAATCAGAAAAGTTTCTTGAGAAGAATGGTTTCTGAACGATTGTAACATTTTACAATACTACCGCCTCTTTGTTCAAATAACTGCACGCTTGGTGAGCATAAGAGACTCAAATCTAGACCAGACTGACCAAACAACCTCAATTTTGTGACTACGTATGTGGCATTACCTAATTTGCATAATTCCTATTGAATGGACCGTGAATCAACACGGGCAGCACGTGCAAACGAATGACAGCGTGGACAGGCTTTCATGCATTCCTAATGAACTGGGCTCTCTCTCCGTGTGTTTGTCTCTTCAGCGGTGACCTGCGCTCCTCCGCCCGGCGTGACTAACGGTGAGGTGGAGGGCTCTGTGTTCGAGTGGGGCACCAGCGTGAGCTACCGCTGCCTGATGGGATACGAACTGTCCTTCCCTGCCGTCCTCACGTGTGTCGGCAACGGCTCCTGGAGTGGAGAGGTTCCTCTGTGTCTGCGTGAGTGATGTTCTCAACCTTTCTTTCTCTCGCCCAAGCTGCTCTTCTCCATACAGTGGAAGTGAAAGGGTTTTTGATTTGTTCTGCCATCAAAGAGATCAAAAAATACTAAAAGCAGCGTTGAAGCGGTCTATGGACACTGAATTTTAAGTCTTCTAAAGTGAAACGTGACCCTGGAACACAAAACCAGTCAGAAGTGAAGAAACTGAGATTTATAGATCATCTGAATGCTGAATAAGTAGGGATGTAATGGTATTGTAAATACCGGCGTACCGCAGTATACATTTTTTTTCTCAGTTGTCCTGTGAGTTGGTATTACACACAGAATAAAAATGCTTAGTTTTAGTATTTAGTTTGGTCTCATAGAAAGCTGCGAAGGTGATTTCAGCAGTTTTGTTCATTTGAGTCATACTCCCTTTTTCCAAATCTCTCACCTCCAAAGTTACTTTAGCCAACCTGATGTCAGCAAACCAAAATGTGCAGAGAGCCATTCTGATTGGCTAGTGTTTTGACTGCTTTAAAAAGCATGAGTCACTCTCTTGACCATTTTTAGCTGTTTACAGAGTCAGGTCCTGTCACGGAGAGACGGGTGCGATTTCTCCAGACACCTATTTCAGTGATATCTGTCAGGTGATACGGACATTTTATGCATACTGATGCAAAAACTTTTCGCTTACAGCATTTTTACATAAAGAAGCAAGATCGTGATATTGTGAATAAGAACAGAGAGCTGTCACATAAATATATATCCAGATATTATGATGCATGTAGAGTAAAATAGTTGCATATGCCGATAAAGTCAAAATAGAGAGCAAAACAAGTGCGTTCCAAATTGTAGTGTCAAATGAAATAGTGCTATAAATGCCAAACATGCATTAGTGGACATTTTCATACACAAAAAAGGGAGTGTAAAAAGGTGATAATAATGCATTAACACAATCTTATTTCTTTATACAAGAGCAAAAACAAACCCTATAAGTCACCCATAGTTCAAGGTTGCCAGGTCAATGGTTCTCCTTTACATAACATTATTTGTAGCTCACCTTCTATCCAATAATTGCAAAGAGATTTTTTACTTCTCCAAAGAAGTATCAGCTCTCAAGTGAATTATATTGCTAAATTAAAACACTAATTCTACTCTAAAGCTGTCAGATGTGGCATAACAGATCACTCTAGCCACTTCATGCAACTAGTTTGCTTTACTACAAGTTATAGCACAAAATAAACATGAATTAATATCAGATGGATAAAGTACAACTTACTGAAGTGCATTATTTTTTTTATGTTATTGCTCAGTCAACATTTCAACTGAAAGAAGTGCGTGGAATAAAACAGATTATGAACAATATGTCACTTAGCATGTACCTGAAAAAGTTGTCCAGTGTCCATAAATTTCCAATTTCTAAGGCAATCGGTTATTTATTTGTTTTTTTTATAGAGGAGCGCAATATTGAGAAGCGTTAATTTTGAAATTAGCTATATTTGTGTGTGTGTGTGTGTCTGCCGAGCATACATGCATGTCAACAACAAGATAAAACTATATCTGTATAAAACTCAACTCAGTCAAGAATCTGAAATATTGCGAAAACTGTTTTGCAAGTCAGATGCAAATGAGGTATGAAATGAGATGAAAAGAACCACAGAGGTACACGCTGAATAACTCTGATACCAGCACGCTTATCAGCTTTTATTTGTGAGAGCTTTTTGCACAATCCTGTCGTTCATAAATGCAAACAGGCTTGCTTTTCATCATCCATAACCAACAATCCTCTATGATCCATAAAGAAAAGCAATCTCCTCCCAAACAGCACAGTGTCAGCTGGGAGAGAGTGCTAATTAGCATTTCATTTTCTGACGACTTCATGGCATTTCTCTATTCAGATGGCAGATATCCATACGTTAATGCTTTCATTACGTTCACAATGCAGAGAAACAATAAATGACATGCAGAACAAGCTTTCTGCTTAATCCCAGTTTCATGAAGTTCTTGTTGAATTCTAGCAAACATGCTATTTTTAAGTAAACAACTCATTAATTTCTTCCTCATTAACAGCCACAAACTTTCCAAATGTACTTTGGAAAACAGTATTTTTTTTTAGCTTGAATGAATTCTTTGTCCAACAGTAAGATTTTTCCAGCTGGGCCCTGTTTAACTGCGTGTTACATTCCTTTATAATGCCGTAGTATCTGCATCTGCACCTTTTAGAAGGTGTTTAAACGTGCCCTGTGCACAGGCCGTAGATAAGGTGCCAGAAATTCCAGATTGTCACTTTTTAGTGCTGATAAGGCATAAATCGTAATTCATTCTTTCAGGACTCTGCCAGCGCTACAAGATTAGAGCTGTGCTAATGCTCGCTTCGAAGCACACAGATCATAGACAAATGGCAGCTCAGAAATTAAAGCCTCGTCTCATAGATCCAGCTCAACAACGCATGGCAATTTCCAGGAATGTGCTATAAAGTAAGGACTAGAACTTTTTTTATGAAATAAATGACATGTGAAATGAGGTGCAGAAAACATTGGTTGTTGAACTGAGGCGATCAAAGTAAATATTAGATTTCGTTTAAAAGGCTTGTAATTTTGGAGACAAGTCTAAAACCTTGGATTAGTATTTTTTTCTGCATTAAATAAGCAATATTTTTTATATTTATGCATATTAAACAAAATTATCATTATTATCGGTTATTTAATGACAAATTGTTGGTTTGTACTTATTATTAAACTAATAAAAAATAAAATAAATAATTTAAAAAAAAAAATTCTCAAATAAAAAAATATATATTTGTTAGATTAAATTTTACTAACATTTTCCCCCAGATTTATTTATTTATTTTTATTTTTTACTTTTTAAAAAATTCATCCTTCAGTGATTTCTGAAGGATCATGTAACACTGAAGAGTAATGATGCTGAAAAATCTGCATTGTATTGCATAAATATCATTTTAAAGTATCATATTTATTTTAAATTACAATAGTATTTCATAATAGTACTGTTTTTTATCAAATAAATGTAGTTTTGCTGTCCATATGCCAAAAACGACATGTTTTTTAAGTAAAACAATTTCCTGAAATATAATTTATTTACTTATATAATTTATCTTACATACAGTATCGTACAGCAACCCACAAATGTAGAATTTGTGCTTCTAATGCATAACAGTACATTTCATAACAACAAAGTGTACTGTATTCATGGAAAGTGCTGAATATTAAAGCATGGAATCTGCCCATCAGATGATTTAATAGCTATATTTAATCAGGTTAATGCGGTTAGAACACTGTCGATAGGTCTGGCCATCTGCACCGAGCTGCAGTGTTTGCTTTTTGTTGTGTGCTGTTTGTTGCTTCTCCAAAGCATTGTATTATTCATCAAGGAACTTTTTTCTGACACGGGCCCTGACTGGGTCCTCCAGTTCTGATTATTATGCATAACTTGCTCTAGCCTAGAGCTGTTGATATAATTTATTTCTGAGAAAGAAAGAAAAAAAAAACAGCAGTCAGATGAGAATGGTCGGCATGCACTGTAAAAACATCACTGATTCCATTGTCGCTGTGCCACATTTGGCCTGCGAGACCTGTCACTGCATGTGGAATATTTAATGCTAGTAAGTGTTTATGTGTTGTGCATATTTGCATCGTTATCTATCATTGGCCTGTCACACTTTATATGCAAAGAATACATCGGTCTAAGTGCAAAATGCATTAAATCAGTATGCATGTGTGTTTGTTCTATCTTTTTTTTTCAAATAAATCTTATTTGCTTTATTGTTTTATCATATATGACATCCATTGCCAATTTTGCCTCAATAATATTAGATCAGAAGTAGTAGTGGCCAACTGAACTGAATTGCTTTTCAATAACCAATTCTGATATCAAGACAGCAGAATCACAAATATGTGTAATAGTCATGTAAAATCTGAAATATGCTCAGTATTTGTGTTGGTAAAATAATATAAATATTTTTTAATATATTATCATTGAAATTTTGATTTATTATAACCACAAACTTTGTCTTTATTTGTTTCTTTATCCATGCATTTATTCATTTATTTGATATATTTGTTTTTATATAACAGGCACAAAGCATTCTCAGTACTCTTATGAGTGTTGCTAAAATTATGTATTTTATTTTGTATTTATTTATTTGTTGATAATTTTACATTTTTGTGTTATTTCAATAGTTTTTTTTATCATTTTAATTTATTTTGTTTAATGGCTCAAATGTTCTTAATTATTTTTTGTATGTTTATTGTTTTTTTAATCACATTTTTATATTATTTATTTATAATATATTTATATTAATTTTCATTTTATTTAGTTTAATTAGTTTATTATAACATACATTGTTTATTTGTTTTACAATTTTTACTTTATTTTAATTTACTTTATAACACAATATTGGCAGAGCTGTAGTCATTCATTTTTTTATTTTTTTTTTTATTTAATTGACTTGCTTTACTACAGACACAAAGCACACACGTTTTTATTTGGTTTTTATTGTTTTTATAGTTTTTTTGTCTTCTTTTGTACAACACTTTGGTCTATACATTGTGATTTTAAAAGTACTTCAAAAATGACATTTGTTTATATTGCACTTCATTTAATTTATTACAATAAACTTTAATGCACCAGTAATGCAACGACATTCTGATGTTTTTAAGTGCAACTAGTGTCCAAATACTACTAATAATTGAAATCACGTACCTGGATGTGTCTAACACTTGTGAAGGGATACCTTGCCAGTTCTCTTTAAGGTACCTTGTGTAAAATGCGACAGAGCGATCTCGTTTCATCACAGCAGACTGAAAAGGCTTTTTGTATCAAAGCATTTTCAAGAAACCCTGATCTCCGTGGCCACAGACTGACTGATCTGCCGTTTAAAAACTGCTTTCGGCTGTTTAACCGTACCGACGGCTGACGGCCATCGGAGTTGACGTGCATTAAATGCCATGCAGATGCTGTGCAATTCAAGCTCTCAGCCGGTCTCTGCGGTGGAGAGAGTCCGTGTGGTCACTCTTTCTCAGCCACCCTGTGAATTATACATCACAGAGCGTGTCAGCCGCCTTTGGCCTTCCGCTTCGTTTAAAAGAGGGATAATTACTCTGATTTACATTCAGGTGAGCCAACCTCTGCTCTCGTGGGGCCGCCAAATTTGCCTCTCGACTTCTGATCTTTAAATACCATGAAGCCTGCAGAGCTTTGCTGCAATTTATATGTCAAACGCCTTTGCCCCGCTGAAATCGTGACATATCAAATGTGGAAATAGGTTTAATTTTGGGTCTGTCAGTCTTAAGCACTCTAAGATCTGTTTTTTTTTTCTTGTAGGGTGAAAGCATTAGTGTCTAGCTGTTTACCTTCAATTTATAGTGTATTCCAGCTGAATAACAGAAGAGTGTGTGTGTGTGTGTGTGTGTATGGTGTGTATGTACAAGACAATGCACTGGAGAATGCTTTTCAAAATGTAATTTATGTAATAAAACCATACGCAGAAATTCCCTCCAGAACTTTAAGACCTGCCTGGTTAATAATTGACTCAGGCATGTATTTTTAAGCAGTATATTTCTCCTGCTTGGTCCGGCTCCACCTCAGGAGTTTGTTTTGACGATCAGGTCGGGTTATGCCCAGATAAATCATTCAGAAAACAAGGCTATCAGACCGGATCTTCCCTGACAGCAGGGATCATGCATGTAGGTTTCAGAAGCAATATTTTCTGAGAAGAAATAATCAGAAACAGAATCCTGGTTATTAATGCTTGTTAGATGCATTTAACATAAAATAGCTTGTTAAAGCTATTAAATTAGCATTAATGCTGTCTCCTTTCTTAAAGGTGAGATGTAACTTTATTTCCTTAATTTATCCTAGTTTATGTGTAGGACAGTGTTATTTTAGCGTTATGTACAGGGACATTAAGAGAGCAGCACAAAAAAATAGAACAAAAATCTATTTTTTCTGTTGAATGTAGATTTTAGTAATGCATATGCTTGTCATATTTTTTTCATTCACATATTTTCATTAACTTTTGCTTTTATAACCAATAAATAATTTTGCAATTGTTATTTGTTATTTATTTTATTTTACAAAAAAAATATTTATTAGTTTCTTTTGATATAAATAAAAATTGGTAGAAAACTACTGGATTTGCTTCAACTTGACCTTACTTTGGTTAGTTGCCAATAAATGTTTTAAACTATTTTAGTTAATTGCCAAGGCAAAATTAGTCATTTTCATGTAGTTTAAATGTTTTATTTTGTTTTTATTTCATTTTATTATTTATGCATGCTTTTGTTGTTTCTATTTTTTTTTCTGCATAAACAATTTTTGTTTATTTTTTGCTCCAAAGCAACATCTCTCTACTTTATTTTATTTTAAAAAAAATGTATTTCATAGCTTTAGTTTGGGTTAACAATCTAAAAAAAAAAAATTCTGCTTACTTAGCTACCAGGGCAAAATTTCTTAATTTCGCTTAGTTTACATTTTTTGTTTGAACAAATAAAAATTGAACATTAAAAAATGAACATTTCTCATTTTCAGTTAGATAAAAAATTATTGTGCTTTTGTTGTTTCTGTTTTTTTTTTTTATTATTATTTATTTTATTTTATAATAGTTTTTTAATTTTTTCTTTATTTTTTCATAATGTATTTCCAATAGTTTTTTAGGAGTTTTTTTGTTTAGTTCTTTTGTTTCAAAGCAACATCTCTCTATTTTAATTTATTTTATTTATTGTAATGTATTTATATATTTATTTTTATAAAAATGTATGTAATAGTTTTAGTTTTATGTAAAATATTCCTGGTAGGGAACAACTACTACATTTATTTCAACTTTTTGTTTTGTTTTTTGTGTGTGTGTGTGTATAAATTAATTAATTGTGGTAGAGTCAACTAGATTATTTGCAGTGAGATTCCAGTGAATAAAATCTGCATATTTCACTTCACTTTCATTTCATAAAGCATGTGCTCTATCTTTACAGCCAAGTTCTGTGGTGACCCCGGCTTACTTCCGCATGTCAGACGCGAGGGTCAGAGCTTCATCTTCAAGGCCGAGGTCACGTTCAGCTGCAGCGCCCCCTATGTGCTGGTGGGCTCCTCGACGCGCAGCTGTCAAGCAGACGGCACTTGGAGCGGGACACAGCCGCGCTGTATAGGTACACCAGCCACTAAACCAGTAATGATCATAATATCCAGCGCAGCTTTGATCTATGGAGAAAATGTGAACATTATGACCCTCTGCTACGGGTCACTGCCATTACATCAATGACTACATCCACTTTTCCTAATCCAGTTATGAAGATAATAATGGCAGAGCTGATAATGAGCATGTCATTCTGCTTTTACTGCAGAACCGACTCGGACGGCGTGCGAAAATCCCGGCACTCCGGAGTACGGCTCTCTGAACAGCAGTCTGGGCTTTAAGGTAAGAAGGAATTGAGCTGCGAGCGATGCTCTCGGACTCTCTAGGACTCTCGTATCAAAGCCATTATGATGAGAATAAGTTCAAAAGGCCCATTTCTGTCAGTTGGAGGCCGCTTTTATCTTCAAGTGCAAAAACGGCCTTTTCAATTGGCACAATGTGACTTTTGATGTGCTTATTAAGAATTGAAAATCATATTTTCCATCATTGCTGAGACAAAAGGAGATCCGCTGGCCCAGTGACAGAATGATCCGAAGGCGTTAACGCCACATCAGAGAGACCCTTCATTTGAGTCTGTGTCAGTGTGGGTCTCTGCCGAGGTATTGCCCTGTCTTTATAAGCGCAATTGATTTATTGTCAAGTTGATTCAGTCAAATGCCATTTGAAGCGCCCATGACAGTTTCAGGATGTATGACTGTCTCCCGCCATCAGCTCTTATTGTCTGGGGAGAGTTTACTCTTCAAACACTCACTATATCTGCCCGAATGCCTCGGCCTGCTGTTTTAATGGCTCTTTAGACTCCGCCGTTTCTTCCTCAGAGGGGCAAGGGAAATAAAAAATAAATTGGCCACTTTAATATGACAACTTTGCCCGCTATAATGTCAGATCGGCAGTAAAAGTGGTCGACTGAATTGGGTTTTTCAGCACAGACAGCATTGACTGACATGTATCATACAGTAAGTTTAAGTGTAAAACATACATACACAGGCCTATATATTATATTATATTTATTTTATTAATTCCACAAAACATTATCAGAGCTGGCATAAGTGTTACTTATTATTTTATTTTATTTATTATAAAACATTCTTAGTATTGGCACAGGGACTTTGTTTTTTTTATTATTATATTTTAATTTGCTTATAATAATATATTTACATTTTTCTATGTTTTATTGCAACTACAAACTCAAAGTGCCAGAAATATTTTTTAATTGTTATGTTTTGTTTTGTTTCAACCATTAAAGCATAATATATAATAATTAAGTAAGTAAATAAATATATTTATTATTATTATGATTATTATTATTTAATTCTAGGCATTTTTCCATGAAGGTAAAACTGTTTTTGAATGTACTGCTTAGCAAGTTATTTAAAGTTTTTAAACTCTCACCATATTTAACTCTATCTTATTTATTTTAGATTTGCATAGTGTGTGTTTCTGATTCTAATTCTAACAAATAAATGTAAAAATATAAATAAAATTGCTGAAATCAATGGAAGGTAACTGTACAAATTATTAAGTATAAATGACAAAAACAGATATGCGTTTTCTATTGCCAAAACAATCTAATACATTTTGGAGCTGTCAGTCATGCACTGCCACTGGCAATAATCTCACACCGCCAGCATCTATAGTCGACGGGTCTAATATGAAAAGCATTTGTCTGTTGAGTTTGCTTTGGATCACTCACGCCTTCAGGAATGAGCTCTTTGAAGGGCAAAAGAAAAAAGCGGGTCCTCCCGGCTGGCTCTCTGTGAACACAGGGCTCTCCGCGTCTTGTTTGTGTCAGTCGGGCTGCTGTTGTCACCGATTCCTTCAGAAGTGTGTGGTGTAATGAAATCTAATGTTCCAGTGTTGTGAGCCTTTCATCTCAGCAGGACTCACAGACTCCGCTTCGCCTCTTCAACATTTGCATGTTCTGCCGTTTATAGAGGACTTTTCCTGCAACACATTAAAAAAATAAAACGGAAAGAAGTAAGACTGAAAGGATATACAGGTGTAGTGAATACGAGTAGAGTGTGCAGCATTCAGAACAGAAACCAGAGGCCTGTAATTTTCATCATAGGCATACCTTAACTGTGAGAGACAAAATGAGAAAAAAAATCCAGAAAATCACATTTTAGGATTTTTAAAGAATTTATTATTTTTTATTTATTTATTTTATTATGGTGGAAAATAAGTATTTGGTCAATAACAAAATTTTATCCCAATACTTTGTTATATACACCATTGTTGGCAAAGGTCAAAGGTTTTCGGTCTTCACAAGGTGTTCACACACTGTTGCTGGTATTTTGGCCCATTCCTCCAACAGATCTCCTCTGGAGCAGTAATGTTTGGGGGTTGTCACTGGGCAACACAAACTTTCAACTTTCTCCAAAGATTTTCTATGGAGTTAAGATCTGGAGACTGGCTAGGCCTCTCCAGGACCTTGAAAGGCTTCTTACGAAGGCACTCCTTCATTACCCGTGTGGTGTGTTTGGGATCATTGTCCTGCTGAAAGACCCAGCCATGTATTATCTTCAATGCCCTTGCTGATGGATGGAGGTTTTCACTCGAGTCTCTGGCGGCACAGTGTGTTACTGATGGGAGCCTTTGTTACTTTGGTCCCAGCTCTCTGTAGGTCATTCACTAGGTCCCCCCGTGGGGTTCTGGGATCTTTGCTCACAGTTCTTGTGATCCTTTTGACCCCACGAGGTGAGATCTTGCGTGGAGCCCCAGATCGAGGGAGATTACCAGTGTTCTTGTATGTCTTCCATTTTCTAATAATTGCTCCCAGAGTTGATTTCTTCACACCATGTTTCTTACCTACTGCAGATTCAGTCTTCTCAGCCTGGTGCAGGTCTACAATTTTGTTTCTGGTGTGCTTTGACATCTCTTTGGTTTTGGCCATAGTAGAGTTTGTAGTGGGACTGTTTGAGGTTGTGGACGGGAGTCTTTTGTACTATTAACAAGTTCAAACAGATGCCATTGATACAGGACAGAGAAGCCTCTTACAGAAGAAGTTACAGGTCTGTGAGAGACAGAAATCTTGCTTGTTTGTAGGTGACCAAATATGTATTTTACCAAGGAATTTACCATTTAATTCATTAAGGATCCTACAATGTGATTTTCTGGATTTTTTTAATCTTATTTTGTCTCCCGAGCAGGAGACACACTTCTGATATCTATTGTATTTTCAGCAGCAGTGTATTTGAGAGTGAGAGGTGTGTGTGTGTGTGTGTGTGTGTGTGGGCGCTCTGACAGGCTTATCTCTGTGCCTCAGGTGGGCAGCACAGTGAAGTTTTACTGTCAGACGGGCCACTTGTTACTGGGCTCCACCACACGGATGTGCCAGCAGGATTTGACCTGGAGTGGCACTCAACCAGAATGCATCCGTGAGTCTCTCTCTCTCTCTCTCAGCTCCACTACAGACACCTACTTACACAGCTTTTGGTTGGAATTGTGAGCATGTGCGCATTGTACTTCATCTTTTCCAGATGTCTGTTATTTTGTTTTCTTGTTTTCTTGGCAAGTCATCCATTTTGCATGTCCAAATATGACTTTGATTTCACCCTCCAGGAGTTTTGTTTTTCCATATTCATGTCATTCCGTGTGAAAATGAAAAATATTTCTTTACCAGACACGCAGTACATCACGTGAATGAACAAGCTCTGCTGCATTTATAATAAGAGGCTCTAACTTCTGTCAGATTTTTCACAAATATCAAAAGATATTTCAGAAATGATAAATGTTTTTTTACTAAATTAATTTTAAGCCTATTTTAATGACCCTTTTGCATTTTAAAACTTTGCATATTCTTATGAGATAAAAAACTTCCCCCCCCTTTCCATCATCTGATTATTCTGAGTATTGTAATGCATATATTATATTATAACAATAATAATTTTTTCCAGACAATTCCACAAAAACTAATTTATATAAATAAAATCTGTGTGGTAATGATTAAGAGAATAAAAAATCATCAAATTTTCCCAATATTTATCATCAGTGTAAAAAAAAAAAAAAAGGTGAAATAAATAAATTTCCTAATTATATAATTTTTATAATGCATTTCTTGTTCTGTTATTATAATATTTATTTTATTATGTTGTTGTGTATAATAATACATTAAATTAAAATAAATTAAATATCAATATTTTTTTTATATTTAAAAAATGAACTTATTTATATTATATTTTCAATTATATTATACTGTATAATAGCTATTATATAATATATTACTGCACTAAACACGGCTGTGTATGGATGTAATGGTTTTCATTATTAATTATTATTCTAAATCTTGCAAAGCATATATTATATTATCACAATAATATTTTTTTCCAGACAATTCCACAAAAAAACTAATTTCTATTAGTATTAACTGCATGGTAATGATCCAGAAAATTAAAACTTTATACTGTAAACATCTATCCAAATCATAATTTCCAAAATATTATTTCCAAAAATAAATAAAAAATAGAATTATAATTATTGTATTTCATTTCTTGTTTTATTATATTTTATTATATTTTTGTGTAAAATAATAGATTTAATAAAAAATAAAATGTAAAAAATGTATGTTTTAACATATTTAAACATAAAAATAATTACAGGAAAAAACTTTTTTATGGAACCTACGGTGTCTTATCGCTTTGCTTTTTTAGTATGAAAAAATGAAATGTAAATGAAATGAATGTTGTGTTATGAGATTTCTCCATCCATCAGAGCCTTAGAGCTCACTGACATATCTCCTAATGCAGCCCACTCCTGTAAGCAACCAAAGACCCCGGCGCATGCCAATGTGCTGGGCATGGACCTGCCCTCCTTTGGCTACACACTGCTCTATTCCTGCCAGCCTGGGTTCCTTCTCACCGGGGGCTCAGAGCACCGTGCGTGCCGGCCGGATGGATCCTGGACCGGGAAGGTGCCTGTTTGTCGAGGTACACAGTTAAACACCCCATCAATACAGAACTCAGATGTGTTTCACACCTCAACTTTGTGGCCTGCAACTTTTCTGCCGTTTCTTTTCTCTTGTCGAGGCAGAAGCCGATCCTTTGCTTGATGTGGGAAGTCATGTGTGAAATGCATTTTCTTAAAACCATTTCAAATGCAGTGGCTCGTTGTTACAGTGATATGCATTTTTCTTTTAGCTGGCTCAAAAACAACTGAAAAAGTCATAACGCCTGTTCAAGGAACATTGAGTCCCAAAGTCAATGGTGAGTCTGCAAAATATATAATTCAATAATAATGATTCAATAATTTTTGAATCTTAATACAGTTTGTTGTCTTCTGGATGATCCACAACTGTCTTTCTGTTGTTCATGAGTGCCATGTTGGTCTTGAGTAGTTCAGCTGCTTGATGTTCTTCAGAAAAATTCTCCAGTTTCGGCACATTTTCTGTTTTTCCAGCATCTTCTGCTCATTTGAACCTTTTCCAACAGAGTCTGTACGATTTTGAGATCAATCTTTTCACACTGGGGACAATTGGGGGGACTCCTAGGTAACTATTATATAAGGTGAAAACATTTACTGATGCTTAAGAAGGCAACACAATGTGTTGGAAAGGGTTCAAATATGCAGAAGATGCAGGAAAACCAAGGAAAGTGCAGGAACTGGAGTATTATTCTGAAGAACAGCAGGCAGCTGAAGTGCTCAGGACCAACGATGGACTCATAAACACCTGTCATCAAAATATAAAGACAATCACGGATCATCCAGCAAACAACACTCAGTATTAAGATTCAAGGGTATGTAAACTTTTGATTGGGGTCAGTTTCTGTTGTCATTATCATTTAAAAAGTGTAAAACACTTAAATGATAACAAATGGCTTCAGCCAAACACTAACCATGAGTGAAAGAAAAGTTTTTGTGTTATTCATATTCTCTGAAAAATGGCAGAAAAATCATAAATTCTTCCAGGGTGTGTAAACTTATGAGCACAACAGTATATACTCTGAATAATTCTTATGTAATGTAGCTCATTATTTAACAATAGGCTGCACAGAAATATAGCAACTTGTACGATATAAAAAGGCATTTTTACGACTTGGCTCACAGTTCTGGAGTACAGTATATTGCTTTAATAAACATTGTTGACATCAATGTTAAAGTAGAAAATGAGCATTCATTCAGCATCATTTCTGCTCTGAGGTCACTCACAGTCAGATCCTTAGAAAAGAGTTTGAGGTGTTAATTGCGCCGAACACAGTCTAAATGGCTTCTTAACCTCTTCTGGCACATTAAATCTTCTCATTGCAGTTCCTGACGATGTATTCGCACCCACGTATGTCTGGAAAGGTTCGTTCGAGTATAAAGGAGTGAAACAGCCGATGACTTTGACAATCACTAGCTTTAACACGACTACGGGGAAAGTCAACGTGACTTTAACTAACAGGCACTCAGAACTGCTGTTGTCAGGTAAGAAGTCATAATGGCTGCGGTGCACAGTACAGCTCATGTCATAAACACTTCTATCACTGCACAAACCTGCTGCTCTGTGTAATCTCACCTGGTAGACAAAACAACTCGTCTCACGTCACTTACTGTTGGTACAAGATTGCAGCTTTACTGCTTGCTTTTCTTAAAGACTGCTGGAGCCACTATATTTACAAGTATGGAAAAATAAATATGCCTTATAAAATACCAAAACTTTTCAAAGTTTGCCATCATCATACTGACAACTAATGTTTTTGAATTCTCATGCATAAAATATAATAAAAACAGAACAAATATGCAAGATTTTTTGCAATTTAATGTAGCTGATTTGTGTTTGAATATATATTGAAATGCAATTTATTCTTGTCGTGCAAAACTGAATTTTCAGCACCGTTACTATAGTCTTGGTCACTTGATCCTTCAGAAATCATTCTACTGTAATATACTGATTTCCTGTTTAAGAGACATTAAATTTTATATATAAATATATATATATATATTACATATAAATATTGTAATGTTGAAAACATGTTTTTTGTAAACTGATGCGGTTTTTTTTTAATTATTTTATGAATAGAAAGTTCAAAAGGACAGAACATATTTAAAATAGAGATATTTTGTGACTGCTTCCACTCAATCAATTTTATGCGTCCTTGCTGGATAAAAGTATTGATTTCTTTTTCTTTCTTTCTTTTTTTTTTAACAAACTTGGAAAAGTCTGCCTCTCTCTATTTATGTATTTATCTTTTGGAGCTTGGACATAAATCAAAGTACTGTATGAGATTATTCAGAACAAACAGATAAGTCTAATATTAATGCAAAAGCGGCTTCATGTTATGAAACACTTGAGCTGCAAGCAAAAACTGAGACTAATACTATAAAGCAGATACTTCAGACTTCTAATTGGATGAGACACATTCAAAGCTGTTTTAAAGTAGCCAATATTCACACACCTGTGACAACGTATCAATTGAATTTTCTGTTATTGTAAATATTAATCCCGATACATTTGCATTAATGAGCAGGTGCACTCAATGAAGTGGCCACTGCATGCAAGTGAGTGCAACACGAGATAAATTTTACGATGTTTTCTGGACGCAGGTGTTTATAAGAGTCGAGACGCTCGCCTGACGCTGCGGCTGTATCACATGAGAGCTCTGGTGAAGAGCACCTACAGCAAGATCACTGAGGAGACCTTGATCATGGACGGCTTTGTAAGTGGACTAGACTTTCTAACTCACTGCAGGCTGCATGTTTGTTCAATGGTTCTAGGTCTTGCTCTAAACACAAATTTCTTAAGAAATCGGTCAAATTGTGTACCTTTTTTTTTTTTTTTTGCTGTAACTTTAGTTCACAAAACACATCTCTGGCTATTTTTAAACTTTGCAGTAAAAGCAATACCCTGAAATATTGCACAGAACATTCGCTCTATTCAGAATTCGAGAGAACATGATGTTTATCTCTTTTTTTGTTCTCCTCGAGGTCTCTGCTGACCATGAAGGAAACACATACTTGTATCAAGGCTTTATACAAGCTAGAGACTACGGCCCATTTGGACTACAGAGACAAGGTATGCTACATTTAAATTATATTTGTTTTTAAGATCAACCAAGCAAGCAATAGTTACAAAAATGAGAGTATGTGTATGAAGAGTTGCAAATGCAAAAGCCTTTGAAAGCCATCTTGGTCTAAATGAGATGATGATACTGAGTGAAGGCTCTCCACACATGTATATGTTCATCAAGAACTTTTACTTTAAATCGGTTAAATGCCAGCCTCAAACCATTGAGAAGTACCAGTACATACAAAGAAACCTATACAAAGTAGCCAGAAAAAAATGCTAATTTTATAGAAAAATGGCAGAGGCACTTTGAGGCTTTTGCATCTGAACTATATATATATATATATATATATATATATATATAAATAAATAGTGCTGTCAAATGATTTATACCATCTGAAATCTAAGTTTCTGTTAACATAATGTGTACATATTATTTACATATGCGTGTGTACTGTTTATATTTATTATGTATATGTAAATTAAATATAAACATAATTTTCTGAAATATATAGATGCATGTTTGTGTATTTATATATACATAATGTTATATAATACACAAATATTTAAGCAAAAACTTTTTTTATTTTGCGTGCAATTAATTATTTGACAGCATTATATATAATATATGTAAAGCTGTTTATAATATGTGTTAATAAAAAATCTGTGTGTATGATGATATATATATATTATATTTTGAATAAGAATTGCACAATCTTATTCTAGATACCTAGCAACAGTTATCCACTTATAACCACAGTATCATTTAATTATAATAAGAGCAGATCTTTCCCGACTCTTGCATAATATCTTGCATAACTCATTTATGTAGTAGCAAATGAATCACACTTGCATGTATCTTTAGATAAATCAGATATCTTTGTTTTTTTTAGTCGTTGATGTAACTCTGTTAAAAATAATTACTTTCCCATCATGCACCATTATAGGTCTGAACATGATAGAGCCCACACAGAGCCCCGAGGTTCCATCCAGAACCAACAGCAGCTCTGTGGCCGTTGCGATTCTTGTGCCTTTCTTTGCCCTGATTTTTGCAGGCTTTGGGTTTTATCTCTATAAACAGAGGTAGGTGCAATTTCATCAGAGAAATTGCAAAGATTAGAAAATGTGATTCCTGATACTCTTTTCCTTCTTTTGATTGCAGGAAGTCTGATAAAGCGGAGTACAGCGGCTGCTCTGTGCATGAAAACAACAACGGTCAAGCTACATTCGAGAATCCCATGTACAACACTAATTCCAAATCCATCGAGGGAAAGGTCGTCCGCTTCGATCCCAATCTCAATACGGTTTGCACAATGGTTTGAGGGTCTGATGCTGTCACTTTTGCGTTGGTTTCTTACTTGTTTTAGTCTCTTCGAAGCAACTTTGAAGCACAGTTTGGGATGAGGTCCTCAGACGGCACCTCGAAGCTGTGCGCGGATTTGCAGAAAAACGTCATATTCTTCACCATACGAGTGGAGAACTCTATATTATCTACATCTCACTCTGAGAGTGTTGATTTTGTATTGAAAAGAAAACAAAAACAAAAAGTTGTGTGTCCTTTTTTCCCGACGTGAGTTTCATATGGAGCAAATTCTTTTAAGCCATTCCAGGGGCGTTCACACATACAGAGATTGACAAACGTTTAAGCAAGTCAACACGATACTGTGACTACCAGTGAGAGTGAAGACATTTGATGTGATAACGTGATCTGTCTCTTGTCAGATACTGTAGACAAAATGGTGAAGTTAATGTTCTGTGTGATTTCTCTGCTCCAAAAAAAAAAAAAAAGATGCATGGAGAACCTTGTCAGAAATCATGAGCGTTTAAAGTTCATTCATGCATCGATAATCGTTCATTTGCTTCATGATATGATGCTTATGTTCTGCTGCGATTTATATTCAGACTCTTTCCTCTGCAGAATGCTCATTTGTACCGCCAAGAAAACTGATTCTTTGTCAAACTGGCTTATTTTTACTGACAGCGCATCTCAGCGTGTGATGGAAAGGCTGTGTGTGTGAACGCCCGTTCAGACTGTGCACGTCATGTCGTCACAGCGCACTTAAACCTGCTAACCTCCTACAGATCCAAGTCGCTTATGGAACATGAGAGTTCCTATTGGATGCTGCTTAGCAACTTCCTCATGGAATATCAACTAACAAGTTTTTTAATGAGGAATGATTGCTATTACAAATGGTTATCACGATTGGATGTTTTAAAGGAATAGTACTTAAGTATTCACATTCAGGCCATTCGAGATGTAAATGAGTGAGTATGTTCTTCAGAACATGTTTGAGGAGATTTAGCATCACTTGCTCACCGATGGATCCTCTGCAGTGAATGGGTGCCGTCAGAATGAGAGTCCAAACAAGCTGATAAAAACA
This sequence comes from Enteromius viviparus, assembly GCA_032353835.1. Classification (NCBI taxonomy): domain Eukaryota; kingdom Metazoa; phylum Chordata; class Actinopteri; order Cypriniformes; family Cyprinidae; genus Enteromius; species Enteromius viviparus. The sequence continues at coordinate 1,682,038 of JAUCNO010000236.1, forward strand.
TGACAATAAAGCACAAGTAATCAACACCACTGCAGTCCATCAGTTAACATCTTGTAAAGCAAAACTCTGTTTCTGTCTAAAATGTGACCCTGGACAACAAAACCAGTCATAAGTGTTAATTTTCTGAAATTGAGCTTTACATTGAATAACCTAAATGCTGAGAAAATCACTTTTAAAGTTGTTCAAAGGATGATCTTAGCAATGCATATTACTAATCAAAAATTACGTTTTAATATGTTTACAGTAAGAAATGTATTTAATATCTTCATGGAACAAGATCTTTACATACTATCCTAAGGATTTTTGACTCATGCAGTGTATTTGTGGCTATTGCTCCAAATAAACCCCTGTGACTTAAGACTGGTTTTGTGGTCCAGGGTCACAAATTTAATTTACCTTTTTCTTCAACACAGAAGTGAGCGGTGAAACTGTTTGCACTACAAACAAGTGTTCATAATTAAGATAATACATTAAAATAGCATGATAAGATACACCAATTTTTAGTATCAAGCTGCAAACATGTTTTGTACAGCTAGAAATAGCTGGTCGTGCATGAGACCTGCGGCCTGTTCCATAAAACATGTTTACCAAATAAGCCAGGCTTATGGTAGATAGTCTTACTTATTTTAATGCAAATTAACTGGCAATAAGTCGGACTATCTGCCATAAGCCTGGCTTATTTTATAAACTTGTTTTATGGAACGGGCCCCAGAAGCTATACAGGTACCGAAAGAATTTCGCCCATTTTTACATCAGGAAAAAGGTGGCTAAAATAGCTTTATTCAGTGCAAAATTAGTCCTATTTGAATTATCAGAGAAATCTGCACATTACAAGTGAAAACAGCCCAATACATCTCTACATAAAGTATGTGGGAGGATTTTGATGCGAGGGGAATTTTTTCACTGCAGGAACTGTTCAGTTGGATGGTGCATTCATATTGACCAGAAGTGACTTTTAAAGGTGCTCTATGTGATGTTGCAGGATTTTAGCTCAATTTCATTTTTATCTCATACCGTATGGGAAGACAGCAAGACGATCAAGGGGTTATACATATGGTTTGAGATAAAAACGAAATCGACCTAAAATCCTGCAACATCGTGTAGAGCACCTTTAAGTTAAAAATGCCTTAATGATGAACGGACTGATGAACTTGAGTGGTGTGAATTGCTTGTGGATTATTGTGATGTTTTTATCAGCTGTCTAGAATCTCATTCTGATGGCACCCATTCACCGCAGAGTTTTTTTGCTGAGAAAGTGAGGGATTTCTTTAAATCCATTTCCATGAACAAACACACACTCATCTGCATCTCAGATGGGCTGAGAGTAAGTCCATTTTCAGCAGATTTTTGTGTGAACTATTCCTTTTAAAGGTGAAGTTTGTAAGTTTTCATTGTTAATTGCTTTCTCTCTAACTGCAAGACATTCGTAGGTTGACTTCCTGAAGAGTGTAACACTGTGGCTCTGTGGTGCTTTTCACAATACACTTTTTGATCGAGCATCCCGACATGTCAGCTTCTGAATCCAATGGAGTTTAAAAGCTGTTCAGACAGAAACACATTCTAGCGTTTAAACCAGTGTAACTAAACATCATCCATTTGCAATTGCTAATAAACACTCAACTTCAAATGTCCTGTAAATATCATCTGATTGGTCCATTGTTTCAAAAATGGATATGTTGAGTGCATCATAAAAAGGTAAGAAGTGACATAACAGCCAAAGGCATTCATTTAGCATTTGCATAGATCAACAATTTAAAAAAATGCCGAAATCCAAATATAGTGTTTAAAATGGGTTTATTTAGCTTGTTTCAAATTTTCAATGAACATGATTTTTTATTTGTAAATAGTTTCCTGGAGTACTTTTTACAAGAACTTTCTACTGAAACTTTGCTTTTAATTTATACGTGTGTTGCTCGTGGTTTTTTTTTCTCAAATTTACTAGCAATTTCTAACTTAAAATAGTTTTAAGCAAATTCTACACTGCATTTTTCCAGTGTATGGTTTTGGCCATGAAAATAGCCAAAGAAGCTAACATGGTATTAGAAATACAAAAAAAAAAAAAATAGTGCAAATGGAAATGCAAGAATGTGTCCTGTATGAACAGCCCATAAAAGTGGGAAACCATTTTTAATCCCATAAGTGACAGAAATTACACGCTTCACCTTTAGGAGAAAAAACTTTGGTAACACTTCAAAATAGGGGGTCAGAATAATGCATTAGTTAAGCATTAATTAATGGTTAACTTGTTCACAATAAAGCATCAGTTGAGCAAAAACACACTAGTAATAAATGATTAAAGTGTTAAGTTAATCATTAATTACTAGTGTGTTTTTGCTGAACTAATGCTTAATTGTAAAAAATTAACCATTAATTAATGCTTAACTAATGCATTATTCTGAAGTGCTACCAAAACTTCTTACACAACTATAACCTATCCTTCATATTTTCTTGGATTTTCGCGAATGTTTGCAATTTGCTCACTTTAGGATCACATCCGACCGGCTATTAGCAGATTTCCTGCTTTTAAACGTTCTGTTTCATAACTCATAATAGTGCCTTGTATGATATTTCACTGGTATTGTGGGGAAAAATGGGTTCAATTTTCTGTTAATTTCTTGATCAACTACAGCTAGTAATGGTTTAATTGTTCTACAAAAAGTCACTTTTGCACATACCTGCCAAATATAATCAAATATAGCATCAGTGCTATGTTTGAGTTCTTTGTGCCGCTGCCCATAATGTCTTTTCATCAACAATTTGTATATTTATACAGATGGTTTTGTTCCTCCAGCGGGTACGTGTTGAGCGGCATCGTCGTGCTGTGTTTGGCACTCACTATTCCTATTATTGACAAAATATCGAACACTGTCAAAGATTTAGGATTGCTTTTAGACATGGGTCCATCACTCTTGTAAATGCATTCAAATTAAATGTACAGATATTTAAACTTTTTTGAAAAGAGTTATATTTTTGTGAGAAATTTGTAAAATAAAAAGTAAATATCCATTTGTAAATGCCATTTACAAATAAAAAGTAATCTGCTTTTTTACATTTGCTGGATTGTTTTATTAAATATTCAAAGCTGTGCTTGTATGATGAATGTGTGAGGACTGACTACATAAAGGGTCTTAAAAATACAGAAAGATTCATTGGTTGCTTCCCAAATTAATATTCATAACAAGGTATGGTGAAAATTCCCTTCAGTTCAAAAGTGTGACTGATTTGTTTAGTTGGAGTGAATGATTTATATTTTGCAATAAACATTTGAGATTACATTTTGTACGATATAAATAATCAAAAGTGTGTAGCCTGTAAGATTTTTTGATGTGTCTTATGCTCAACAAGACTTAATTTATATATTATTATATATAACTAAAATTGCAATACAATTATTTGCAATTTTATAATAAATTTAAATTGTGATTTTAAATGTTTTATGATGAATTTTCAGCATCGTTATTTTAATATACTAAATTCTTACTATAAAATAATTTCTTATTATTAATTCAGAATATTAATTGTTTGCGTATATTTATGTGTTTATTTTGTGGACACCCAGAACATTTGTAACAAAGTGCTTGTTTAAATAATAATAATCAGCTAATAACATTTTACAGCATGTGCAAAAGTACATTTCTGAGTGTGTGGGTGTACATAACTGAATAATTAGTTATTAATTTAAATTCATTAGCTAAAATAGCTCAGTTGAAATCTTTCGATATACAGTATATAACTAATTAAGACTGTATTTGTTTTGAGGTAATTAGTTGTTTTGCCCAGATTAGGTTTATAAATTTAGCTTTAACCTCACATTCCTCACACTTGTTTACACCTACAAAACATGAAAGTGAACCATCAAAACCTTTGCGCAAGGAATTGTGGGAAATATTAGCACAACGTTAGTATTCAGGGCTGCATACTACATTTTTTAAGTTTGTTATTTTTCTCTATCATTTAGGTCAGGCTAATCTTGCTTGCTCTTAAGGACGGATGTTATCCAGACTGGAACCCCGGACTAGTCCAGCACAATTGTGCATGATGAATGATGTTTCGTGCATGGGAACTCGAACACTAGCAGCACTTGAAAGCTACATGCAACATGAAAGCGGAGGATCAAACAGAACGTAGGACTTCTACACCGTGGAGCTTCAAACTGGATGTTGTTAGTTCCTTCCAGAATTGAGACGTGATCAATTATTGATGAGGAATGGCAATGGAGTGAGCGAGACAGGTTTACAGGCGGTGACTGGCAAATAAACAAAGCTGAGGTTGATCAAATGAAGCACCATACAACACAGAAGCTGACAGGACAATTTGTCCAGTCGCTTGTAAATAAAATCCAGTGAATTAAAAGAGAATGAGTGCAAATTGAGGACGAGAGCAGCAGTTCTCAAAGACAACAATGTTAGATCGACAGTGAATGAGAATGAAACCTGGATGAAATGCATTGCCTCTCCAGAAATGTGCAACTAAAGTCAAAACTGTATTCTGTTTGCATCTTCGGAGATTACGTGAAAATTGTAGTCTGTTACACTTTTAAAAATAATGGCAGTAATGCATTAATTTAGTTTGTTTTCCGCCCTTTAAATAAATAAAGAAGAAAAAGAAACTCCAGCACAGGCACTGAAAGTCCTTCAATTAAGCCGCGCCGTACCCCACAGACGGATGGATGTTTTTAGTGAGGCATGCACGATAAATCCTATGCGATTGTTATGCAAATATCATCAGTAACGTAAAGCCTGATCTGTGATTAGCATTAAGTTTCCATAACGTACGTTCAGCTCCAGCGGCAATTAATACCCAGAGCCGTAGATCACTGACAAGCTACGCAATATCGCGTTTATAATTGCAGATTTATCAA
>JAUCNO010000236.1:1719732-1766429 GCA_032353835.1 Enteromius viviparus
CGATACATATCGATATCGACCGATATGAAACACTGATATCGTGATACAGTTTTCAGCCATATCGCCCAGCCCTAATCACTAGATGTTTGTATATGTTTAATTTGAGTCACTGACTTTCTCTCTATCAGTTCAACTTAAACCTTGTTTTTTTTGACTTGCCAAAGCAATTTCAAGTATTTGGAGACTGTATATGTCATACATTTTTGTGTTTTTTCTTTTCTCTCCCTCTTTGTCCAAAAATGCTGTTGAATGCTGAAAATTGGACGTGCAAAACATCTCTTCTGACGTCTTCATTTTGCTCCTCATCACTTTTAACCAATACCACGCATTTCTGGGATTCAAATACACAGCAGTAAGTATGGCTAATACTGAGATAATAGCACATAATCACCTTCTATTTGCTTATTTGAGAGTGCAATTGTGTGTTATTCTCTGTGAGCAAATACCAGCAAGTTTCTGATCAAAAAGTGTTCTTTTTGTCTGTTTTCAGCAGCAGAAGAATCTGGAGGGATACGTGGGTTTTGCAAGCCTCCCAAACCAAGTGTACAGAAAGTCTGTGAAGCGGGGCTTTGAGTTCACTTTGATGGTTGTGGGTAAGGAAACACATTCTTTGAATGTATTGATTTTAATCTGCTATGTAATCTTCGGTATGGGGTTCAGAAATACCAAACTACGCTCAACGTAGTTAGCGACACATTGCTTGTGATGGATTCGGTGTGCGCTGTAGTCATTGTGACCACTTGAGGAGCTTCCTGTCTAGTTTTGAATGTTTGCCAGTTTGAGACTACATTCTTGACATTTGGTCTAAACGCTGTTTGGATAACCACACAGGAAGCAGGGGTTGAATGGCAGTGATTTCACATCCTGTTCATCTTGAGAAATGCAAAGAGTTTTCAGTAAAGAACACCTAAATGGCTGACATTTTTGAGGGCGTTGCTTTAAAGCCAATTCTTTTACATTTAATCAAGATTGTGGTGATACGGGATCTGTCTTGTTGTTGCTGGAATTTGCTTTGAAAGCCTACGGAGCTGTGTTTGCTTTGGCTTTGCGTGCGAGCTGCGGTTTTGTACACGACAACCCCTGCGTTTATGAATCTGACCCCGGGACTTGTGGTTGTGCTTGCTTGAGTTATTGTCAGTCGCGAGCGAAAGGCATGTTCAAGACATTACTTGTGGTCTTTGCAGCTGCAAAATATTGTCTTTGGTAAGACTATGGTTCTCTTTCGTCATAAAGTATCCCAACAATGAACTGATTTTAATGTCATTAATGAAGTTTTATTGCGCTTGCTCTAGCTGATTTGTTATACAAATTGCCTGTGCTGTGCGGGTGGACTTTACCCAGTTGTTGTTGCATTAGTGTCTGGGTATGGAAAACAGCCAAGTCTGTAATGGTGCCAGCCACTTGCCCTGCCAGAAGCAATTTACTCTCGTTAATGTGCTGACCTCACTGCATGAGACCGCACAGATGCATGCCTCGCTCTGATAGTTCTAACCTTCATCCAGCGTTTATCCGTCACTATAGTAGTTTAGTCCCACTGCTTGCGCTCTATATTCAAACGAATGCTAAACACATAATAATGAAGCATCATCACAGCGCTGAAGAGGTATTGAGTTGGTCATATTTGAATTTCCAAAACAATTAGAATGAAGTTCACTTAGTCACATCTTGGCCATTAACGGATTTACTTAAGAAATGCCAGAAAGCTGCTTGTGAGGTTAATGCCAGTGTTCTCCCATGGGGTTCTTAGACTGGATGCAGAAAAGGCTGTTCCCTCCAGCATTGACGTAATATATTTAGGGGAAGTTCACCCAGGGCATGTCCTTGCATTCCATCTGCACTATTATTTTAATTGTTTGTCTGTTTACTCATGAATCAGATGGATGTTTTTGGCCACTGTCTCATGCCATGAATGTCACACTTAAGATTTTAAATGTAATTGTGGATAAGTGTATTAATTGCCATTTAGACATTTTCCCCTCTTTTATTCTTTCAGAAATATTATTTTTGTGAATCGCATCAATTGGAAATTGATTATTTGCTAAATAAGAAGCCATTTTCTCACTAAATTCTGCATGTATATCTTTCTAAATATTGTCTGTATTGGCTAATTCAAAGCCCTTATCTGCCTAGCACTATTTATCTTTGGAAAATGCATCTTGAAATTTTGGTTTTTCATATACATCTGTACTTCATTATATTGTTGTTGAAATAATTTCTAGTCTTCTAGTCCTGATTGTATACTGATTTTATTCAGTTTTATACATTTAATAAATGTTTTGTTAAAAAAAGTAATGTTTTTGAACATCATTCTCATCTAAGCTGCTTTTATGATCAAAAAACTTAAATATTGCAATTTAAAATAAGTTAAGTTATTCCCAGTCTCATTTTAACCTCATTTTCCGTCTTTTTATTCAGGAGAGTCAGGTTTGGGAAAGTCCACGCTGATAAATTCTCTGTTCCTGACGGATATGTACTCTGGAGAATATCCTGGACCTTCACATAGAATCAAGAAAACTGTTCAGGTATAAAGAGTTAAGATTTATTTCCTCAATGTCAATAGATACTGCTTGTTCGTTCTCAGCTGTGCACTGGGAACAGAAAATGGGAAACAGCTTTTTCTTTTTTTTTTACCTAAATATATATATATATTCTATAGGTTTTTTAAATTAAGTCTAAACGTACATTTCCCAGTTCCTATGCCACTGTACTGCTGGCTTCTCAAGCATACTTAAGTGATACTTCAGTAATAGCTATGCTGTGTCCTGCATGTTTGTACTTGTAGTCTTTAGACTGACTGAGTCCAAAGCTTTACACAACATTTCAGCTTTATGATAATTGTCTTTGCATCACACTGCACTAATACCCAGTGGTATGTTAACAGATGTGACCAAGCAGACACTAGCTACTAGTGTTTACACCAGCCGTTCATGAGGTCTTAATTATTTAGTGTTTACTCTAGAGCATATGTTGAGGGCTTCTATGTAGAAATAGTTATTCAGTTGGTCTGTTATTCACAGGTGGAGCAGTCCAAAGTGTTGATGAAGGAGGGAGGTGTCCAACTTCTGCTCACGATAGTAGACACTCCAGGATTCGGAGACGCTGTGGACAACAGCAACTGGTGAGAACGATTTTGGTGGATTGCCAAATATAATTATCACAGCATGGTTTAATATCAGGTTGCTTGATATAATTAGATGGCTATGTGATTGTGTTTTCATTACTGTGGTGTTGCTTTAAACCAAAAGCATGACCTGAATCTCCTGTGTTTTCTGCTCCAGCTGGCAGCCGGTCATTGATCACATTGACAGTAAGTTTGAGGATTATCTGAACGCTGAGTCGCGTGTGAACAGACGGCAGATGCCGGACAGCAGAGTGCACTGCTGTCTGTATTTTATTGCACCCTCAGGACACGGGTGAGTGTTCACAGACCTGGCCTTCTGCTTTCTTGCTGTACATTATTCTTTATAATGTCTTTAAAACAAGGAGAAAAGTTAGTCACTAATTAAAGTAGTTTCTATGCACAATTCAGAGTTTCAGTTTTTTTGTGTTGTGGTTTGATTTAAACCCTAAGATTGAGGTAGGAATGGTACAATATGCATTAAATGGATCACAAATGATGTTGAAGACTTTTACATTGTTGCACAAAAGATTGTATTTTAAATAATTGTTGTTTTGACATTTTATTCACAAATGAATCCATAAAAAAGCTGTAAAAATATGAAGCAACAAAGCTGTTTTCAATATTGAAAATGATAAGAAATGTTTCTTAAAGGAGAAGTTCACTTTTAAAAAAACTTTTGCTGATAATTTACTCACCCCCATGTCATCCAAGATTTCCATGTCTTTCTTTCTTCAGTCGAAAAGAAATTAATGTTTTTGATGAAAACATTCCAGGATTTTCCCCCATATAATGCACATCAGCATACTAGAATCAAACCTATACCTGTTTGTTTTAAAATTTTTTCTTTTATCAGACTCCAGTTCTTTTTTTTCCCCCTGCTGAGATGTCTGATAATAGATTTCATTGACAAACCGGAGTTGAGGTCACTGAAATTTTCCTCTTAGTCAGTGAAAACATTAGAATGATTGTCACTGTAAGCAGCTGTTCTCAGACAATAGTGGATCTGTGTGCAGAGGCAGTGAAGATGCAGGAACGTGTCGCTCTATTCAGTCTTGTGTCCACACAGTCACGATGATTATCAGATCTGAAGTGTGGAAGAAAGTTAATAGTATGGGTGTTGTTGCCTATGATTCCAAACAGAAAACAATTTTGCAGTAAAACCACAACACACAAACACTAGTCATTGTTTATCCTTTTATTTTTGAAAAAGTCACCCACCTTATTTATAGCGAATGTGAGTCATTTTTAACTTTGCAAAAGTTCAAACCCCTAACCTTAAGTATGAACTGTAGATTCAGTGATGCTTGCATTTGCAAAGACCATTAAAAAGCTATTGAGAGAACGGTGATCATTATCACAGTGTTGTGTTGTATGTTTTTCCACCAGACTGAAACCTTTGGACATTGAGTTTATGAAACGGTTGCATGAGAAGGTCAACATCATCCCACTGATTGCCAAAGCAGATACCCTGACACCCGAAGAGTGCCAACAGTTCAAGAAACAGGTCAGCTGGCTTTAGCCTCCAGCTCTGGTGTGCTAAGTCCTGTCCGTTTACACTCCCGATTAAGAAAAAGGCAAGAAGAGACAGCAGGAGTTCAAGCCTCCGGCACCATGTGTGTCTTGAGCGCTTTGCCATCTGTCAGAGTATTATCTCTGCAGGAACCGTGAGCAGGAGTGCAGCATTACCGCCTAGACAGGAAAGATCAGATGAAAAGATTTGAGCACATCCACAAATAAATAAACAGAGGATGTTCCTCAACCCTAAACAAGCGCTCTTGGTGATCCTCTGGAGTTTTTGTGATGGGCCCGAAGGAATCCAAGAGAGCTTGTTTGATTTTTAAAGTCATTTATGTTTCTCTAGATTATGCGAGAAATCCTGGAGCACAAGATCAAGATCTACGAGTTTCCAGAGACGGATGATGAGGAGGAAAACAAGATTGTGAAAACAATCAAAGTAAGGGTTCTACTTTTGTGTAATATGCATATTTAATTAGAGTTTAATGACCAGCAGAATTCTGCGGATATGAGCTGTGATATCATAAATGTGCCATTTTTGCGAGCTTTCGGTGAATATTCTGATGGGAGTATTTTTTTGTACTTTCTATTTTAAAAGGGAAAGTATGAAATATCCTCTTTTCTAAGATATGTCTGCTTTAAATGCTGTTCAATTAAGAGAATGAAATCTAGTGATAAAGTTCTGTGTCAGTGGATGTAGATATGGTTCACCAGGTGGCTGCCCATTGAAAGCCTGCCAGACTTAGCATGTTGCTTTAGCAGTCAGATTCCTTGTACACAGCCATCCATGAGCCTCCCTCTCTCTCTCTCTCTCTCTCTCTCTCTCTCTCTTTAGGATCGGTTGCCCCTGGCTGTGGTCGGAAGCAACACTATCATCGAGGCGAATGGCAAGAAGGTTAGAGGAAGGCAGTACCCATGGGGAGTGGCAGAAGGTAGATGCATTTAAAAAATAATTAAAAAAATAAAATCACAGGAATAAATTACATTTTAAAATGTACTCAAACTGTTATTTTAAATTGTAATAATATTCCACATTATTATTGCTTTTAAAGCATTTGCAGCTTTAGTAAGGATGAGAGTCTTCTTTTAAAAACATAAAAAAAATCTTACTAACCCCAAACTTTTTTTGTATAGTATTGTTGTTCCTGGATGTGATTTATGTGCTCTAAAAATTATTACATCAGCTAGAAATTACTGTTTGTGAGATCTGCCTTTGTGAAGCCTTATCCTATAGTTAACATCTATACAAGGCATTTGAAGAATAGCTTTGTTTAATACCTAGTTATCATTTTATTTCCTCCACAGTTGAGAATGGAGACCACTGTGATTTCACACTCTTAAGGAATATGCTCATCAGGTACAACAATACACCGCACGTCAAAATACACTTTGGTAGAGTGAATGAGACTCAACTTTAGCAAATTTGACCAGCAGTGTGACTTTTATCAAATTCAAAAAGTGTGCTTTTGCTATTTTACTTTAACATAATTGACACTTGATTTGAAATTTTATATATCTAATGTAATATAATATATCTTTGTGGAGCCAGTGTATAAAAATGTACTTGTTTTGTGTCAGAACCCACATGCAGGACCTCAAGGATGTAACAAATAACGTCCATTATGAGAACTACAGAAGCAGGAAGCTTGCGGCTGTTACCTGTAATGGAATCGACAACAACAAAGCCAAAGGCCAGCTCACCAAGTAAGATACTTTTAGTATCATATCACTGATATTAAACAACTCTGTCTACTTGATCCCAGAACATGCACTTCATATCAAATGACAAAGGCCTGCATGGTTTGTCCTGAGATTTGTGATGTTTATACACTATAAGTGTGAGCGGAAATGCCTGGAATAATGTAAGACGGCAGATAGCATCCGGATTAGATTTCTGCCTCATCTCAGACACTTAAAAACACTTGAGACTGACTTCATTGCGTCACAATGTGTGAATGTAAACTTGAACACTCAAGCAACAATGTTTTCCCGGCACATGCCACTCCACATCTCTAGTGTTGCATATTTGAACAGTAATCTGATTGTTAGTGGTGTCATATTAGTGTTTGCACTTATGAATAATTTAATGCAGTTAAAAAAACACACTAACACTTACTCTGAAATTAACTTTAAATTAATGTATAGCATTTTTAAAGAAGTCAATATATCTAACTGATGCTTGGTTGTCAAACAGCATTGTGACATTTTATGTTGCATCATTTCCTGTTGTCTGGTGTGTTGGGTAGCATACTGTAAACCTCCATACTTACATTTGTGGCTGGCCTATTTCTGTTTTCAAAATATATCAGACAGGATGTTCATTGGGGGGAAATGTAGAGCGGTACTTTTTTTATCCATTAGGAACTGATTGGATCATTAGAAGTGGCAGTCGGTTGGTGACATATCATATAATATATGTATACTATGTTTTCTAACCAGTGCTCTCAAATAATTTATCACGATTAATTGCATTCACAATGAAACTTTTGTTTATTATATTTATTATGTGTATATAAACACAAATACATGCATGAATTTATTTAAAAAAAATATTTTGTGTATTTAATATATATTAGAAAATATAAATGTATAAACGTAAATATTTTTTAAGTATATACTGTATGTCTGTGTAGATAAATACATGCATAATAAATATACACCTAAATATATATAATCTAACAAAAACTTTTATTTTGAATGCGATTAATCAAGATGAATCTTTTGACAGTACTAATTCTAACAATGAAAAAAACAGGATGTGGTTAAATTTTTATTTCATGTTAACTCTTAACTTAACCTGATGGCTTAAATATATTCAGTGTTCAAGGAGATTAAGATATCCCTTTACAGTTTGCTGTGCTCGCTAACCCTTAATTTTCGAAGGCAGACTTTTTAACACAAGCACAAGTGCACTTATGCATGAGTATGCACTCACAGACACGTTTATGGTCACGCCACGCAGCTTCCAAGTAGTCAACTGTCACCTCTAACCTAAAATATTGCAGGAAACCTCATTAAAAGCGTTATAATCCAAACTAGTCTTTCCTCTCATCTGCTTTCTGTTGACACATTATTTTGCTCTTCAGTGCACAGTATGATGTGTAGCATGCTAAGTGTGTGTGTTTTTGTCTTTTAGAGTTGACACGGTTGAAGGCATGTAAGTGGTCATTTACATTTTTCCAAATCCCTGTGTTGTACAGATCCTCTCTTCCTCTGGGAACGGTGTCTGTTATCTCCCTCCTTTTCCACCAGTTCCACGTGCGATTATTATTATTTTTTTATTTAATAGACCATGTGACAGCAACCCTGTTGTCAAACCCTCCTTATTTTCCTTAAGTATTCAGGAGTATATCCTACTGTTTGTCTATGAGTTGGAGAAAAACTGGAATCGCAGATGTATTGCCGTTCTTACTCCGACTTTGATTCACAAAAATGGTTGTACTGAAATCAATATCGTTCTGCTCCTATTTCATAGAGAGCTTTTATTCTTTTGTTCCAAAATTGAGATCAGTGTTATTTTGATAAATTTGATAAAGATTTATTATTTAAATATCTAATCACTAAGATTTATTAAATAAATACATTTAAATATCTTTATTTATTCATTTGTTTTCAACTTTATATATTATTATATAATTTTATTAAACATTATATTTAATGAAAAAAAATTTATATCCGCTTTAGCAACTAAATATAATGTAATATATATATATATTATTTAACAGTAATAACCCTGAATGAGATGCATCATGGATGAATCACTTTGGACTGAATCAACATCATATTGTGACGCGTCTAAAGATTCCCACCGTCTGCATATGTTCCTCTTTGCAGCTTTCATGCTCTGCTCACTAACTCTGATCAGAATAAATGCTTTGCCCATTAACAGCTTTCAGGTTCCTCTGGAACCACGATGTTTGTTCATTTGATGTTCTTCTTCCCTTTTCTCTACCTTAGCAAGACTGGCCATGGTAAGCCATGAGTGTTTAGATGCCAGAGGTGTTTAGAGGGAGCGATTGGTCACGGGTGTCACCTTGAGCTCATCTTTGTGATAATGACTGGGCAGCGAGGGCTTTGTTTTTCCACCTTTCCACCTCCTCCTGTCTTGTGAAGATGCACAGGGATGCAGTGCTATAGGGCAAACTAAAGGGATGTGCCCTCATGATTATGAATTGTATTTGTCAATACTAGGAGCCCAATCGCCCAGATGGAGGAGGAGAGAAGGGAGCATGTGGCTAAAATGAAGAAGATGGAGATGGAGATGGAGCAGGTGTTTGAGATGAAAGTCAAGGAGAAGATCCAGAAGCTGAAAGATTCAGAGGCAGAGGTACTGACGGCACAATTCCTCGACATGCATTAGGTTATAAAACTAAAGGAATAACATATTTATTTTATTTTACTATTTTATTTTGCACCAAAGTTTGGACCACATAGCCATTACATATTCCAAAATTAGTAAAATAGTAAGAATATAGGTCGAAAATAATGTGAAATAGGATTTTTAATCATAATTTCCTTTGTTTGCTTTAAATAATAGCCCTGGTGTTGCAATGTGCATAAAGTTAAAACATGAAAAACTAAATAATTTACTCAAAGAAAAAAAAAAAAAAAAGTAAATTCTGCAATCTGTATCAACTGTCTGCTTAGTGTGCTTGATTTGACGGGCAGTAACAGCCTGACCTCTTGTTTTTGTGTGACCTTGCAGCTGCAGCGGCGTCATGAGCAGATGAAGAAGAATCTGGAGGCTCAGCATAAGGAGCTGGAGGAGAGACGACGTCAGTTTGAGGAGGACAGATCCACCTGGGAGACCCAGCAGCGTATCCTGGAGCAGCAGAAAATGTATGCCATCTGATTCATTTAGATACTTTTAAATTAAATTATATATTTACTAGGGGTGGAACGGTTCACAAAAATCACGGTTTGGTTTGATACGATACAGTAGTGTCACGGTTCGGTATGTTTTCGATACGGCAAAAATACAATAAAAAAGATAATTTCTTTTTTATTTTTATTTATTAAAACTAACATAATATGACCTTGTTTTCCCGCCCTTTTCTTTTACTTTGAACAACAATGGAGCTATACTTCACATATCTTCTGGGGTTTCTTCTTAGCAGCAGAAAAAGGAGTGTTTTGGAAAAGTCAGCCTTGGATGGTTAATTAAAACTGAATAAAAAGTAGATTTGAGCCGCTTCGAATGGTGAAAGCTGAGCGTCCTGTGTTAGTAGACTGTGCGTGCCATCCACTGACATCCAGGGCACCGTTTCTTCCTGCGGTACAATCCACTATTTAGTTTCATGGTGTATGTGTCACCAAAGGCTTAGGCGGTGGTATGCGTACCGAACCGAAAGCCTTGTACCCAACAATTCAATACGATACGACGTATCGTTCCACCCCTAATATATATATAATATTTATTTTTATATTTTACAACCCCTCTGAATTTCTAAAATAATGCATCCCTGCTCAGAACAGTTTTTAAAATGATGATTGTTGTATGTTCCCTCCACCACAGGACTTTGGAAAAGAATAAGAAGAAAGGGAAGATCTTTTAAAATCAATGGTGACCAGGTTGTTCTCATTGGCCAATCCCCCCCTGACCTGATATCTGTGTAGCCTTCAGACTCAGAGCGGTCCTTGCGGTCTGACGGAGACGTTCAAGCTGTTTGTGGACTTAAAGCGTTTACCTTTGTGAAACTCAGTCTAAGGCAAGCCAAACCCATACCAATCTAAACGAAATATATGAATTCACTTACCAGCTGATGTCTACAGTTATATTCCAACAGTGTCTAACTGTCAAAGCTATATTTTGGTGATAAATTGTTTCCTCGTTAACTGAATAACATGAACCTCTATAACAAAAGTGCGTTTTTGTTTTTTAAGAAAAAATGTGACTGACTGTGCTGTATTTTCCCTTGATGAACCTGAAGAGTCCCATGTAACGTGGCCAAATTCTACAACTGTAAAATGCACAAGTGACATCCGGGGGACGGGCAAACGTATTATTTGCTCTTTTGGCTTATAATTTTGTTTTTCTCTTATTGCAAAAGTGTTTCCAAAGTATAATGTCTGTCTAGTCAATATCCTTTGACCACCTCCTATAACTTCATTAATGTTATTTCAGTTATTTTTATATATATATATATATATAAATATGTATACGTACACCAAGACAGCTAACGTAATATTTTTTTGTATGTTTCTTAAAATACTCAGCAGACAGGTGTCTTAGTTAAAGGACAGGAACGGTCGTGCTCATGATAGAGAGGTTTCAACATGTTTGTCTGTAAGCTCACCTCTGCTGTACAGTATTTCAGCTGTTAGGACACCAGTTTTTGTTTTGTTTCTTATGTTACGTTCTGCGTTTCTGTATTTTTAATTTTATTTTTCATTTGTATTGTACAGTCTCTTAATAAACTTGTGATGATACGAGGTGCTCATTTAGATTACTGAAAGATCTCAAATAGTGTTGCAAGACTGGGAATCGTCTTTTTTTGTTTGTTTGTTTTTTATAAATCTACTAAAAATCTACCTACAACGTTTTTGTACAAGAAGCACTGATCATAATGTTGAAATTATTTTGTTACGGAGTAGTTGTCACATTTTTTTTATCACTTACTATCCCCTTACATTGCATTAAAAGTAGCGTTATTCAATATTTAATCATTAAAATTTGTCATGTTTGTATCAATAATGTTTCCAAGTAGGTTTTTACATTTACATGGCAGTAATGCACTGAACTTAATAACATGAATAATTCATGTGTAGAAAGTGTAGAAAGTAATGTTTTAAATACTATGAAAACTTAAGGATTTACAATGCTGATGACAATTAAATGCGTCATCACAATCTTGCAAAGTCAATTAAATTTTTGTTCAAAATGAATTTAATGTTTCACTAACTCACTAGCATCTGTCATCTATATACTTCTCATTTAAAATCAATAAAATAATCATTTTTATGCCTTAAAATTTACGTTCAGTGAAGATTCCCTTAAACATTATCGCTGAATCGAAAGACTATTTGTGAACAGTTCTATTAATTTGGTTTTGTTTGTATTTGTGTCCGTTTAACAAAGTTGGCAAAGATCATGCAAATGCATTAAGTCATTATGCTCTAATTGTTTTTCAGCACTAGGTGGCAGTGTCGACACATTTCCAGTCCTTCCTCATTCTTTTATTTTTTTTGGCGCCACTATATATACACGAATAGACATATAGACAAATACAATTTCCCAAATAACTACTACGTTTTCTTTTATTTTCAACTAATTTATTTCAGAACAGAGCCTGACGTTTTGAGCCAAAAGTTGGTGCATGTTAAAAACTTCAACAAAGTCACAGCGCTCGTCTTCTTCCTAGAAGGATCCTAAAAGAAAATCTATGTCATTAAAAACGTTGTGGCAGCTGTATGCATGTGGAAAGAGAGAATTAAAAACAAACCTGGTTCAACCACATTCCGTTTTCCCATTAAACCCACAAAAGTCTGGAATTTCTGTCCTGGAAGTCATTTGTGAGTTAAACCACATTATCACATTTTATTCACACACATTGAACGACGTTTAATCATCGTATTAATTTAAATGCAACGAATATAGGACACGTTACAACCCACATCTATTTTAAAAACACATTTAAATATAACCCGTTACCAAGTACTGTACACGTGATTAGGAAAAAGTCCCCAAAATACTTACGTCTTCGGGTTATCTGTGATTTTGCTGTGAAGAGAAAGCATATTGTTTATGTTATACTGTATTTCTGCCATACTGATAATGCAGACTTAAGATGCAGACTTATCACCACAATAAAAAATGTTGTTAAATATTTTACCAGATGATCTTTTTCCCATTAGACCGAAAACCTGTTGTAGTCCAGGTGTTCGGCTGACCCTTTCTAACATCGTCTGTAGGTCAGACTCCAGCACATCTACCTTCAGATGATAGAAAGAGGCAAATTAAGCAATGCATCCAACTTTCCTAAAAGATTTTATTCTAATTTTAATATTGTGTATTATGTTGCAAATGGCATGACTTCTATATTCCAATTTGGAATAAAAGAACAACAATGAAATCACTAACCTCGTCTGGATACTTGTCACTCATCCAGTTTTCTTCATCAGGACTGAGGTTTTGGCACAAAATATCTGACAAGGCAGAGAACAGCAGGAGAATGAAGAGGAAGATCTTCATGGTGATGCACTGAGTCTAAACCAAGCTCTCAGGCTGTTTAACTCTGACAACAGAAATCTAGTAAATTCAGACGGGCAGTAAATAACCTGAGCATTGCCTGCAATGATTCCTCTCGCATCTGGTGCAACAGCAGCTCTGTTTAAATAGTGCTGGTGAAATGGGCAGATGATGAATCAGGTGGCAATTATGAATTATTAAAAGAAAATAGCTGCTTCACTTGGATTATCCCTGTGAGATTCATCCACTGTCGATTTTACCCATTATTCTCCATTCTGCATTTGACCTCTGACCCACTCTTGGTTCACATCAATCAAGATGCTTGATCAGTTTGAAGGAGTCTTTTATGAATTACATCATGGCAATTTATATTTTTCTACACTCATTTTAATTTGAGTGATGCTGTTATCGATTGAAAAGAATTTAACAGTGGTGCATATGAATGCATATGAAGCTGGCATATAACTGAAATTGAAACTGAAACTGAAAGTTAAAGTAAAATTACTTAAAATTTTAACTGACAAAAATAAGTTGTAATGCTAATATCAAAATATTAATAAATAACAAAATTAAAACCCATACAAGAATTCAATTAGTTGCTGTTTTTAATTTTTTCTTTCTATGTTTGAATGTATTTAGGTAATATATTTCGTAAGATTCTGTTTAGTGTTTGGCATAGATATAGCCTACGCTCCTTCCACTGACTCTATTATAGAGCAGAGGATCCTTCTCTTATTGGCTATTTGACGTTGTCACTCAAACCTGCCAGGCCTCCGTAGGTCCCGCCCCCGCGTTTATCTAAATGAGGAAGAACTTCATTTAAAAGTGAAACAATGTAACGTTAGACATTCAGGAGCGTGTGCACTTCACGTACGTGTTTATAAACAAAGAAATGCCCGTTCTAAGCTGAAAACCATGTTTTATTTTCGATTCCTGCTGCTTTGTTTTTATCTGTTATATTTTTGCGCTGCGTTTCGCGTTAATGCAACGTCTCCTCTGAGAAATGCGAAGTCTTCTGATAACCTGGAGCACACTGCGGGTAGCGCCAGATACAAAGGCAGGTCCACCGAAGGTCTAGAGGGCTTTGAACCCGGTGATGTTGCTCCTGCTTTCCAGGTGCGAACTCTGGACGGATTGTTTGTTTACAGTCCTCCTCAGAACGACTCGAGGAGCGCGCTCATCGTTCACGCGTTCACCAACAAATCCGCCTTTCTGGAGTGTCTGTGGACGTGGACCGAGTCCCTGTCAGACCTGCTGAAATATCTGCCATCCGACACTGAAGTCCTGCTGCTGTCCCTGGATGACACTGCACCCCAGGACGCCCTCTGGATGAGAGAACAGGTGTACAGAGCTGCAGCTCATGGGTATTGACACATTCAGCATCACATTTCATCTCACACACGTATCACTGTAGCCTGCTTTCTTTCTTTTTTTCTACCAGAAAGTAACACGTTGTATCACGATTTCAAACAACATGATACTGTTTTATTCTTTAAATCACTTTGGAGAAATCACTTAAATCACTTTTGATATACACTTATCTGTATATATATATATATATATATATATATATATACATACAATAATAATTTATATATTAACTGTAGTGATGGCTAGATAGAGATGCAGACAGACCAATTTTGTATTCTATATTTTATTACATTTTTGTATAAAAAAACAATTTAGTTATGCATTTTTTTTATTATGTATGTATTTATTTATTTTTTATAATTTTTTGAGGTCATTCATAAATTACCTTAAAGGACCATTTAAATAATAACAATAGTATACAACTATGTAAACACTTTACTTCCTTTTTACAGGATATTACAAAGTACATTACTATTGCAGTCCATTGCTGTTGCAATAAATAGGTTAATTTATTTATACATAGTTATTATTATTTATTTATTTTTTTTTTGTGTGAAAAATAATTTTTAAACTAATTTTTAAGATTGATTTTTATAAATATGTTTACTATCTATCTATGTTTGGATATCGTCGTAATACTGTAAAGTATTTTTTTTAAATTACCTTTAAAAACAGTAATGTAGTGTGGTATTATCACAATAGGCAAAAATGGCATAACTAAATCAATTAATATTGATACACCTTTTTTTTCTTGTTAGAGGAAAAGAGATCATGTCCAGACTGCATTTCTCTCCTACACCTGTGTTTGCGCTGGGTAACTGGTTACCCAGAGTTCTGTACTCATGGGGATGCGGTGGACATAACTGCGGCCTTGCTCAGGTGGTTTTCTCCTCTCCAGGTGAGTGTGTGTTTTGATTTGGTCACATGACTTGGTTTTGTGGCCGTCGTTTCTTAAATATTGTGGAATTGCAGACTGGAACACACCGGTGATCGCCAAGCGTCTCAATGCCCGATACGACTGGCTGAATGGACGTTGGAGTACAGATCCTTACAGACTGCTGGATGCAGGTGATGGCTGTACACCTGTGACATCTATTAAAGGTGCAGTCGCATGGGTATCTGAGGGTGGCTGCTCTTTCTTCACAAAGGTGAGCCGCATGAGCAAGGCAACATGGATATTTGTTCAAGATATAAGACATGGCCTAATTTTCCATCATTTTAAATGTTTAAGATGAAAAACATGGCTGATTCTAATGCTACTGGGGTGCTGGTGTACGCATTACCTGGGAATCCCATCCAGGACATGAACTGCTTAGGAGACGATTGTTCCACCTCCATCAACATACCTGCATCTATGATTCATATTGAACCATCTGTGATCCAGGCCCTACGGTGAGCACTTTCATCATAGCTCACAACTGAGATTTCACATTTGAGATTCTATTGGGTGCATTAGTAAAGTCTGTGTTAATTGTCTTATCATTGCTCTTAAACTATTAGAAAGATTCTTCTTGAACTGAAATAAAGCTCAAGTAAATAAATGTAAAATATACATTTTGGATGAAAAGCTTAAAAAAAGATTTTCAAAAAGTTGAAATTAATATTAAAAATGTTGCATTGGCGACTAACTAAAATAAAGTAAGTACTAAAATAAAACTGGAATAAAATATAAGGCTAAATATAAATAAACTAAGAAAAATGACAAATCACAACAAAAAAATATTAAACTTAAATATTAAAAATACTTCATAAGTACGAGAAGTAAATGTACGATTATATTAAAATAGCATTCAAGGTTAATAACTTTAATTAAAAAACACAACATAGAAACACACTAGTTATTTTTATAACAGCCTGGCCATCTGTGAGAAAAGATGCTTCCTTCAGATGAAAAATATGATAAATCATGCTGTATTATAAATGTTTCTTTTTCAAAAATGTGTTTTTAATTTTTTTTATGTGGATTGTTTTGATAGAGATGGCCACCCTGTGAATGTGACATTCCAGATCACACCTTCTCCAAACTTCTTCTTTGCAATCAACCAGAAGGGGGCGCTGTCTGAGATGGGCTGGTTTCTCTACCCCACCTTTAGATTCATAGCCTGGCAGGCTCAGTGGTAAGAAAACTGGGTGACACTTTATTTTAAAGGGGTCATCCGGTGCCACATGCACTTTTACAAACTGTTTGTACTGAAATGTGTGTTGGGAGTGTGTGTACACAACCACCCTACAATGATAAAGATCTAACGGTAGTTTTCTATTGATTTAATAAAAATAAGTTGCCTCTTCTGAAATAAAGCCATTCTCAAATGCATGTCGGTGTGGCGTCACATTAGAGAATGGCTTGATTTCAGGCCACTCCCACAATAGTTGATTGACAGCAGCCCAGATGATTAACGTTACGTTTGGTTCTGAAGGGAAATGCACCCTTTATCGACCGTGTTTATGTTCGTGCGAGTCATTAATGATCCAGCCTCACCTACAAAAGTAGTGAGTATAATGTCTCACTATGAATACGGTTAAAAAAAGATCCTCTGAGAGCGCCTCGGAAAAGAGCGGAGTCAGCGGAGCTTGTAAAGATTTACACAGAACAGAGTGATTTCTAAAGAGCTGTTTATGACAGGGTAAAATGAGTGTTTTATTACACTATCTTGGATCATTTTTAAAACAAAATATATTACAAACTTTCCTTTAACAATCATATTAGCTTACGGAAAATTGGCTTTGTATGACTCCTTTAAGGTGTCCTTGTTACACATTACATGTAATTACTATTATTTAATTACATGCAAGTAATCCAAACCCTAACCTAGCCAAAGTAGTAAGTAAATGTAGTTCATTAATATTACTTAGTACTTAAAGGAACAAGGACAGCAAAAATAAAGTGTAACTGAAAAAATCTGATATCTGATTGGTGAATATTTCATCCACTTAACAGATAATCCTTATCATTTGTGTTATTTGTTTGTTTGTGCACTCAATTTCTCTTCATCTTAAAGCATCTTCTAGAAACCGGGGCTAGTTGTCACCATTTAAATGTATTGATTGACTGATGGCCAATGCCAGTAGAGTTAACTGTAGAACATGGAGCTGACTAATATGTGCCAAATGTGGACTTAAATAATCCAAAATATTGCCCAATTATTTATCGTTAACATACAGTTTCATAATTTCACATCTTTTATTTAACTGTTTTCTTACCGTCAAACAAAAATGTATTCAGACACCTTCAACATTTCTCAGACTATCAGTTTATTCACTTTTAGAAAATGGTAATAAAATATGAAAAGAACTCAGAGTTAAACTGTGTCTGAACAAATGTATCCTATTATTGTCAGAGAACTTTTTTTTAGAAAGGTATGTAATGAATTAGGTTTAATAGCTGTCAGCTGTTAAATTTAAAGAGATAGTTCACCCAAAAATTAAAATTATCCTGTCTTTTACTCACCTTTGAAGTAACCTAGATGTATGTGACTTTCTTCTTTCAGACGAATCCAATCGGAGTTATAATAAAAATGATCCAGACCCCTCCAAGCGTTTGAATGTCTCCTCTTTGCTTACATCGAAATCCGTTTATTTATTTTATTTTTTTCAAATCCTCGGTTTGTGCATCTAATTCATGACTGGCGTTTTGCTCATCACTAATCACACAACACAATGTGCCTTACATCATCCGCCAGGACTGCTTCCGGTTTCCACAGACAGCAGACGTGAGAGAAAAGTGCATATAAAGTCTGATATATATTTTATTATGAATAGGCGCATGTTATTTCACATCTTCCCAAGTGTAATGCTATCACTCATTTAAACACATTCAAAGGCTTGAGGGGTCTGAACGATTTTTATTATAACTCCAACTGGATTCGTCTGAAAGCAAGCCACATACACCTAGAATGCTTCGAAGGTGAGTAAAAGACAGGATCATTTTCATTTTTAGGTGAACTCATTTTTTTCAGTCGGTGATGTAAAATATTTGGCACAGAACATGATCTAAATAATATTTGGTCACAAATTTGTAGTCCACTCTTTAAATAATTTTTAGGCATAATATGTCACAGTTTACTTTATTTTACTTTTCAAATTATATCTGGTGTGTTTTGACTATTTCCCCATTTCATTTCCCTTTCCGAATCACTATTGCTTTGACTCTTTGTCCACTTCTCATTTGTTCTATCATCTGTAGGTTCACATTCAACGAGGCTCTGCGGGAGAACCTGAGTCACCCTGCCGCTATAGTGCCTGTGTTTGATCGTCATCTGATGCATGGAGACGCTGGAGCTCAAGCAGTGGTGGATCTCCCCGGAGGTTTCAGCTTTATATTAGTAATATCCACCATGACATGTCAGGCCTATCATTCAAAGCAAATTTTTGTCTAATTCGGTCTGTTTTTGAATATAGCTTTCATGGATTATGATATTCTTGAATTGGATGCCTCCCTGTCTTGTCCGGGCCGCAGGGACGAGACATGTGCTCAGTGGGATCACACCGTGCAGCTGTTCGTATGCTGCGATCGCACCAGCCCATACTGCAACGTGGAGCTTGGGCGCTGGATAACAGCCTTTCGAAGGTACATGATCATTCAGTTTAACCAAAGTCATGTCTCTGGGCGACCATCTTTGAAATGCCTCTCGGGCATCCAAGTGGGGAAGCATCAAATTCTCCCAAAATATTGACTAAGCTTACAATAAATTTCATATTTAAAATCACCAATGAAATATGACAGCGATTGGCTATTTTGGCGATTCATTGGCCATGTTAAGCGTTGCATTTTTTCCCATTCAACACTATACGAGTGACAAGTATTGAGTATTCTGTAGTCTTTGGTTCAACCAAATCATTGTTGTTGTTTTTTTTACATCAAATCTCCCTCAAGGCCTATTCACACCAAAATGTTACAAAAATGATCTAGATTTAGTTTTAAAGGGATAGTTCACCCAAAAATGAAAAATGTGATATTTATCAAAGCATCAAAGATGTAGGGGACTTTGTTTCTTCAGTAAAACACAAACAAAGATTTCAGCTTATGATGGTACTTTCAGGTCTTAAGACAAGAAATGATCAGTCTATGCAAGAAACTGAACATTATTTCTATAGTTTTTTATCTCTGAACCAATGTCCAACTGTCCTGAACATGTTCACAACACCCTGTGCATGACAGGTCTTCTATGGGGTTATTTTTGTGTCTTTATTATTCAAACAAAAATACTGTGTTTGAGAGTAAATCTAATTATTTTGTAGAAACCTTTAGTTTGCACTTGTAATATACAGAACATTATTGTGCATTGCTTAGGACACTAATGTAGTTATCTTTATAGTAATCGTTCCTGATGAGAGGTGTGTTACAGTTTGCTGCTGATGGTAGAAACAGTTTGTGATTTTCTTTACAGAGGCACAGGTCACTGGCTGACGAATGTTTCTCCTTTGATTCCCCTGCTAAATGACAAGAAATGTGTCTTCACCATGAAGACTGTGCCATGGGCCATGCCGTGGATGACTTCTCTCAATCTACGCTTTAGTCACAGCAACCAGACAGGTCAGTAATCTATTAAGAAAATACAGGAACATTAAATTGAGACACTGGAGGCAAAAAATAGTTTTTTTCATAAAGTTTTTTTCAGACTAGTGGAAAGAAAACATTTGAAAGACTCTCTTAATTGTTTATTTTATTGTATTTTATCTATTTATCTAATTACAAAACATATTTAAAAAATTATTTCTTAAAATATTTTTTTTCTCCCACACTGCGCCATCAATCTCCCCTTCAGCAGCACTTGCACATACCATTAACTCCTGCATATACCCTTACATTTTTACAGAGGGATTTGTTTATTTATAACATTTTATTCCTCCCTATATTGGTGATTTATATATTGTTTTCTGTCTGTTCTTATTATTTCCTGACAAAATGAGATACCCAAAAAGTTTCCACAAACACATGAAGCAGCACAACTGTTGTAAACATTGATGATAATAATGTGTTTCTTGAGCAGCAAATCAGCATATTAGAATAATCAATAATGCTGAAAATCTGCCTTACATCACAGAATTAAATGATATTTTAAAATATATTTACACGTAAAACAGTTATTAAAATAATATTTTACTATATAACTTTTTGTGCTGTATTTTTTTGCTTTGATATTTTATCTATTATGGCATTTTAGGCATTGATTATACTTTACTGTTTATGCAATATGTTTCAAAAAGCTTGTAAATGTCTGATTTTAGTTGTGGTTCTGGTTATAAAGTGTAAATTTGGGGTCACCTGTGCTACTTATGAGACATAGGGCTGCCTATAAAGTGCATTCTACACTGATCACATGTGAGGTTCTGTTTCTGTAAGGATGGTGTTTTACTTTTTTTATTTATTTTGAACATTTTTGTGGAAAGAAAGAACATCGTGACTGATTTACTGTGTGCAGCTGTGAATGCTGTTGCTCACCCACACATGTTCTATTGAGTCATACTCAAAGGAACAAAATAAGGTGTCTCCAGTTTTGGATAAGAGAAGGGGGAAATCATCTACACAGTGAACTCTACAGAAGGCTCTTCAATATCTCTTCCAAATAATTCCACTTCTTACGACTTACAGAAAACTTCAAGCACACTTATAGTTTGTAGTCAACCTCAGTTTTACAATAAAATTGACAACGGGTGATAAATCTATATAATCACTAGCTCTATTTTAGTGCACTTGCACACCACAATAAATAAGCTTTTCTTGGAAGCGCATTTAGAGGCAAGGCTGTTTCCTAAAATACATCAACGCAACTCCAGTTACTGTAGTGATAAAAGCAGGATGATCTGTTATGGATGTTGACGTCATCTGACATTGTTTTCACAGGTAATTACTCCGACAGACTGTACCCTTTCGAGGTAATGCCACTCTTCCCCGGGGGAACGTTTGACAAGGACTATAACAGCAGATACCAAGAGATCAATTTCAGTCTTCCAGCTTCAACAAAGAAGGTAAAAAATATATGAATCCAAACATATTATTATTGGTGAAATAGTAATAATAATTGCATTTTAATAACCTAAAAGTCAGACTATATATAGCTTAATTGTCCTCAATTTAGGATACAATATTAAAAAAGTTATATCCTGAATCATTAATAAGCTGAATTGGATGCGTGTTGCACAATACTTGCATACATTATATTTTTTATATAACAAATGTGTAATTAAAAACTTTCCATAAATTAAATTATTGTTTTATATGTGTTCTGGAATAGTGCTAGTAATAATACTGATAATACATATAATAAAACAAAAATTATAATTAGATATTTTTACAAATTTTTTTAAATAGTATTTAATCATTTGTTCAGTCTTATTATAATTTTGTTTATTTTTGGAGAATTAAACCCTTCCATGAATGTAATGTGTATTATTTGTGTGGCAGGTTGAGTTATATGCCGTTATCACAGCTCATGGGTCTGATGAGAACTTCTGCGGTGAATTTTGTGTGACATCACATCATTTCCTGATCAACAGATCCATCAATAACACCCTCGTGTTCGACTCAGCTGGTTAGTGGCACCAGGGGGATAGAATTAGTGGACATTTTATAACATCCATTAACACCATCATATTTCTGTCAGCTGTGTCAATGGGACCAGGATGAGAGGATGGGTTAACTTGATGACATTTTATGACATTAGTCACTGAAATGTGTGCCAGTGAGTGACACAGATGTGCATGTCCATGCAGGGACACCTCTGGGCTGTGCCCTGCGGGTCCCGGAAGGAGGAGTGCCCAATGAACACGGCACCTGGTTGTACGGCCGCGGAGGCTGGTGTGACGGGCTCCAGGTAGATCCATGGAGGATCGACATCACCTCCCAGGTACAGCAAAACACAATGATAAAGTTGTGGGACAGCAATGTTGCATACTACATATATTGCACGTCCTGTGCAGTGTTCAGTTAGTAGTAAAGCAATATTTCATTCTAACATACACTCTTAAATGTAATGCTTCTTTAATGACATTGATGATCCCACGAAGAGCATTTAACATCCATGCAACCTTCCCATTGCTTTATTGTGGAAACGGGTTCTTCAGATTATATAAATAATCTTCTCACACACAAAAAAGGTTTTGGGGAAACATAAAGGGGTTCCTCCAAACCTTCATTTGGAAGCTTTATATTTAAGAAAGTAGCCATTTTTTTGGTGCACCTTTAAAGTAGTTTATATTTAGCTGGATGATGAGTTAATGATTAAAAATATTTTGTTCCCCTCACAGCTGGACATGAGTGGAACCAATACTGTCCTTTACTATGGACTCTTTGAAGGACGCAACCCAGATCCAAAGACTAATCCAGGATACATTATTATGTACTCCTTCCTAGTGTTTTATAAATGATTTCGCAGACATAAAATTCAGCAGTATTTTGTTTCATTATCATTTTTAAAGCAGTTGAAACCTGAGATTAAACAGTCACAAAATTGCACTTGCAGTAAATATTTTTTTCAAATAAATTGTGTCTTGAGAGATGCACATCAGTCTGGCTTAAATGATTTACTTGTGTTCACTAAATCACTGACTCTGTCAATGCAAAGTCTGGTCCTAAATTAATTATGATGGAATTATGATGTTTTCTATGATACTATACCTTCTTTTCACTCATTTGAGAAGAAAGAAATCCCATAATGCAATCCAAATATCTGAAAATACTGAGAAGCATCATCAAAACTGAAATGATGTTGGATTAGAAGGCAGTTTACCAGATTTAGAAACATTGTTTCGTATAGTGCTCTTTAATCGTGTCTCAATGCCTCCGTGAAGAGTTTTTTTTCTTCTGTGACAATTATGTGCAATTAGACAAGTCTCCTGTAGCTTCTTAACTTCAAGTGCAAAGAGGACCAGCAAATCTTTATCTTCATTCTTGAGTGCCTTTCACTTTCGAAGAGCTTTAAGTCCCTGATTTTGAGGACCGACCCTTTGTGACGCATTACCTGAGTCACACAGAGCTCTTTTTTGCCCAGCTACAGTAGTTTCCATGCTTAACTTCTTGTCCAAGTTTAGGTAATCTTCTATAACAGAAACTGTTATATAATTGAAATGCACTTCCTATGATGGCTGCATGCAAAAGAAAAAAACTGAATATTCTTGTTTTAGTCAAAATATTGATTTAGTGAAATTGACTACATCGTTTTGAGAAAAAAACAAGATTACTTTCTTGTTTTGAAGTAAATAGAGCTTTTTTTAATTAAATAACTCATACATGAAGGTTACATTTTATATTTACCTCAAATTAGACATGTGATGTCAGTTATAGCACATAAAAGTTGTATTTGGTGACTTCCGGACAAACACCTGATCCTCCATGAAGAGCAGTTGCTTTTCTTTTATTCCAAATTTAAGAAGCTATTTTAATTTGAACTGTATGTTTCAAATTAAGAATGGTATGTTCTTTATTACTTATTTCTTTTAATTGTCACATTTTGCATCATATTTGCATGGTATTTACAATATCAGTCAAACCAGTCTTATGTTTGTATTATTACAATTATTTTTCCTATGTGCTGAGTAAAAAAAAAAAAAAGAATTCAGTTTTTGGATTTTGTAAAGAAATACATTTCTATCTGTGGTTTAAATTTAAATATGCGACCCTGGTTCACAAAACTGAATAAAAGACCACTTAAAGCAATAATTAGCTTTCCACTGTTGTATGATTCGATTAATGATATTTGGCCAAGATACAACATTTTGAAAAAATATAACCCAAGGATGCAAAAAATCCAATATATTGAGATAATTGACTTTAAAGTTGTTCAAATGAAGTTCTTAGCAAGACATATTACTAAATAAAAAATAATGAATTAGTAAATGCTGAAATTAACATTAAGTCTCAAGTCTCATTTATTTATATAGCCCTTTATACTTTATACGTAGACCAAAGGACTGTACATCCAAAAGAAATAAAAATAATAAAATAAAGTAAAATAAGATAACACACATAACATACAAGACAAAGTCAAGACTTAAAAGCGACAGAATACAAATACATTAAATGAACTTAAATGGTATAAAAGTATTGTTCGATTTTAGTTCATGTTAACTAATGTAGTTACTTTACTGTAAAGTGCACTGTAAAAAATGAAACGTTGACTTAACTTAAAACTTCATTATTGTTGATGTCATTTTTGTTTTTGTTGTTGTTTTTAAATTTCTTGGAAGATGTTTTTGTTCACAAATGACAAACATTCATGAATAAGTTTGGTTAATAGGTAGTCAACACTGTTTGAAAGACAATCAACAAATGTTAAAAAGATGAGCTTTTTACATCACAATGCAACAAATAACCAAATATTAATGATAAAACAACAAAAACGTTTAAATGAAATCAGCAAAAAGCAAAACAATAGTCCTGTAACAATAACTGCATAAGTTTTTCATGCTGCAATGCTTGCAGGGAACTCGATTTCAACGAGGTGAAATTCTTCAAACTGGAAAATTTACAGTGCGTTACCGTAAAATGTTTGAATGTTTTTGAAAGAAAACTGTTCTCTAAGGCTGTTTATTTGGTCAAAATGCAGTAAAAACAGTAAGAATATAAAAGAGTATTACAATAAAAAATAACTGTTTTCTATTTAAATATCTATTAAAATTCTATTTATTATTTGAAACTTTTGTAACGAATTTTGATCTGTTGAATGCATTTTTGCTGAATAAAATGATAACATTTCTTAAAAAAAAAAAAAAAATAGTAATAATAAAAATTTGCCTGACAAGTTTTGAATGTAAAAGTGAAAGCCAGTGCATGTTTTTCTTAAATGCTGGCAGAATCCCTGTTTTCCCGTGTGCGTGTGTTGTGCTGGATCATGACGAGGCCTGAAAACCTGGGCCAAACACTGTAACAAGGTTCTGTACATGAGCTTGATCAGAGAGCTCCGACTTCCCCACCGTGGAGCTGAACGTCAGTGAGGGCCGAGCGCATCTGTACTGGAAGACCATTGGGTCCTTTCAGTACATCCATGCTCACCACCTCCAGCACGCCGACTGGTTCCTCAAAGCCGACGACGACACTTTTGTGGTGATGGAAAACCTGATGTACTTGCTCTCCCAGCATGACACAGAGAAGCCTGCTTACTTCAGCCACAGGTTCCAGCCATTCGTCCATCAGGGTTACATGAGCCGGATACGTCCTGAGCTGAGAGGCCCTTAGGAGATTTGTCCAAGGCTTCAGTAGGCTTGGGCAGGTGCATGAAGATCATAGGAGTGAAGGCCGGGGATTCAAGAGATCCGGATCAACGGGAAACATTTAATCCCTTTAGACCTGAAAATCAACTCATCCCCCCAGAATGGAAAACAGGTCTGGGGCTACAGTTAGACAAATACAGGTGAGCGCCAGCTTCTAACTCTAAGCTCTGCCCTTGATTACTGTTGCCAAGACATTTAATAGGAATGAACTGGAGATTTAAGTGATGCTTTTTGAGTTAGTTATATTAGAAAAAAAAGTTTGGTACTAATTTAAATATTTTTATTATTATTATTATTAAGTTTTGTAAAATAAAAAATTATCCCCCATTTCTATACAGTTACTGTATAACTAAAACTAAATTCATAAAATAAACATTACCTGAAATAATGTGTGTGTGTGTATATATATATATATATAGAGAGAGAGAGAGAGACGTCCCTAAATCTAAATAGAGATTTTGATTGGTTTTCAGCCCGTTAATTTATCTTTAAGTATTCAAGTATTTTATTTTGTTAACTGGGCAGGCTCTCCTGAGGGGATGGTTCTCAGTAGTCTCTCTCTTTCTGACTCTTGTTGTTTCTTTGGCTTTTCTTATATTATGTTTTGTTGGTTATTTTTTTTTTTGTATTTTCTCCCTAGACTTTCCCTTTATTATTACTACTATTTGTTGTTTTAATTATTTCATTCAATAAAACGATTACTTTTCATTTAAACTTCCTTCTCTGAGCATCTTTATTATTTCCACCTCAAACGAGCAGGTCGTAACAATATAAATATATATATATATATATATATATATATATTTGTGTGTATGTATGCATATATATGTAAATATAAAAAAAGACAAACAACAAAATTGTTGAAATTAAAACAAAAATAAAAACGTATTCAAAATATGAACAAAAACTCTAATAGTATCTCATTGATATTGAAATAACAATGATCAGAAACTAATCCAGTATGTTGAATATTTAATGAAAAATTCTGTATCAATCTACCCAAACATACAGATACTTACATTAGAAAACATATTTTATCCAGTTTGATAAAATCCCACCCTACATTTCATTCTTGTTGAAAATACTGTCACTCAGCAATGCAGCATTTTGCAAAAAAATGCATACATTGTTTCATGTTGAAAAGTAATTTTTTAAACGTTTTTTTGATACACTAGCATTAAAATTAAAATATATATATTTTAAATTACAATCATAAGTTGCTGTTTTCTTTTATATATTTGTATGTACGGTGTATATTTATTACGTATATATAAATACAAACACATGCATGCATATATGTAATGAAAATATGTTTATCTATTAAATATATTTAGATATATAATATCAAATATAAGAAAATAAATATATAAATGCATTTACATGTAAATACTTAAAATATATACTGTACATGTGTGTTTTAATATAACATAATAAATAAACACTGCACAAACGCATATATTATGTAAAGAAAAACTTTTATTTCGTATGCAATTCATCACAATGAAGCATTTGACAGCACTAATATATATAGAAATTGTGTACATTATAATGTGTGCATAAAACACTTTTTGCATCGTCTAAGATTACTCAAAACATAATGATTCTGATTATCTGTTTTTATAGATTTTTCTCTTTCTCCAGGGTCCTGAGTGCTGTGCAGATTTTGTGATTTCATTTCATTACATGCAGCCTGCAGACATTTTCATGCTGGAGTATTTCACACATCACCTGCGAGCATTCGAATACAAGTACAGATTCAACACTAGTCATGAACAAAACAGCACCAGTCAGCTTTAAACCACAATAAAAATACAGACAAGTATAATAAAAACCTACAAATATTGTTTTATTGTGACCAAAAACTAGTTTGCATGAGAACATTTGATGTTTGCATTTAAATGCAAATAAAGCATTTGTAGATTGTTCAAGTTTAGTTTTTTAATATGTTTACAGTAAAATGTTGAATATTAAAATAAAATGAACAAAGAGCCATTTAGTATCAGGTTCAGGACTTACATTTTTACACAGGATATTTTGCAGGCCTCTTGACTATCAAACTGGTTATTGTTGCCTTGGCAACCTCCAAACCAGAACTGAGCACATGAATTGGCCTTTGGATCAAAATACCATTTAACAACATAGTCTCGACACGGACCGGGATCCAGAGGCTGTAGGCATCCCTCGTCTGACGCAAGACAGAGAAAATTGTATTTACAGGAAGTCAGAATTGCAGTTATTATTTGTATTGCATCACTTGTGAGCAGCATTTACCTGCAGTAAAGTGATCCTGTATGAGCGGCGGCGGCTCTGTCCGGTATCTGTCCTGTCTGGGCTGGTCCAGTGATGTGAGAGAGAAATCTGGGAGAAGGTTCAGCTCTTCTCTTTCCAAATCTGGTGCTATAGTGCTGATCATGTCAGTCCCGTCTGGTGTGGGGTCATAGAAGGGGAACAATTCTCCAACTGCACCTGGCTGATTGATTTCATTTCATAATATTAAAAATGTACTGTATATGTTCTCAGGCCTGTGTGTTGATGTGTTCATAACTGAAGTACATTGATTTTAACAGATGGTCCTACAGCATTTATACTAATAATTAGAAAAAATTTGCTTAATTTTATAATACGAAATAACATCAACAACAATAATAAAAAAATGTACAATAAAAATGGCAGAACATTTATTTCGTAATTTCCATTAAATAATTGCTAGCATTTTCTCAGCAAAACATGTAGCTTTTAGACACGTTTTTCAAAACTGAAGCAATTCTCAATTAATATACAAACTGCATGTGTAATAATTATGATAGAAAGTATTACTTAAAATAATAACCAATGGACTTATGTTAAAAAATGTCACTACATAACATCTATTTGTATTTAAATGCTGTTCAATAACTTTTTAAACTTCCAAAATTAAAATTAAATTAAAAATAGAATTTTATAAATATATTTGTATTTTATTTCATTATGCACAAAACATTGTTTTATCAATATGCTTTTAGATCAAATATGGCTTTTTGATACGTCATGTCTCAATTAATATAAAACTAATAATAAAATAGAAAAGCTTTAGTATAAAAACTGTATTTAATATAAAAACTGCATTAAAATGGCAGTTGTGTTAATAACTGCAACTGTAAAAGTAATTGGAAAAAGTATTCTTTTTAAATAATAACAAATAGACTTATTCTAATTAAATGGCACTGCAGAACTTATATTTCTTTAAATGTAAAAAAAATAATAATAATGTGTATGTATATATATATATATATATATATATATATTTCCTTTCCAAGTCTTGTTTTCTGTGTGTTTCTCCTGTGCACTGACCTTGCCGATAATTGTTCTGGTTTTTGCTATTGTGTTTCACCACATTTTGCCTGTTTCATCACGCCTTTGAATAAAAAAATTGTAATAATAATCAATATTATTTAAATAATAAATAATAATAAATAATCAATATTAAATAAATAATTTTATTTAAATGCTTTTATTTTATTTAAATTCTATTTATTTTTAGAATTCTATAATGTTTAAATAAAAATAAAAATTAATTCCCTTTTTTATCTCCTATCTATTTTCCAATTAGAATTATATTTTATTTTTATGCTCAAAACATTGTAATAAGATTTTGTATTAAATATTTTTTTATTTAAATGCTTTTATTTATTTATTTTATTCTATTTCTATTCTAGAACAAAAAAATTCTATTGCCTAATTTATACAATTTGAATTCTATTTTATTTATATGCCCAAAATGGCATATCTCACTACTGCAGTCTTGTTGGCTATACAGTGTGTGAGTTTACCTTGGAGGTAGGGCTGAATATTGATCCATCAATGTTCTCACAGATCTTTTGGAGAAGTTTACTTTCCACTTCTAGACCACAGAGATAAAAAACACGCATTGATTAATGTGATCCTGTAACTTAGACCGATCAAAGTCATAGGTTTGCTGTATGTTTGTAATAAATTAAATCATTAAGCCATTTCACTTTAAACTGCTGCTTCATACCAGTCATAATCCATAATAATGCTTCACACTGTGATAAAGTCTATCATCTGTTGTCCTCACATCAAAATCCACACACATACAGCATTTGTTTAGAGCTCAAGGACTGTTTTCACTTCTGTGCAGATTTTTCTCCTGATTCAGACAAGACAGATTTTTCACTGAAGAAAGCAATATGAACAGAGGACTGGTATTTTAGCCAGAAGCAAGGATTGAAGTTAAAAACATCTGTGCATTATTTTCACACAAATGTACAGGCTTTTTGCTTCACAGGATGTTAATTGTGATGTTTTAATCAGGTATTTGGACTCTCATTCTGACGGCACCCATTCACTGAGGATCCATTGCTGAGCAAGTGATGGAGTGCTAAACTTCCCCAAATTTCTTCTGATAACGAAACTACATCATGGATGGCCCAAGGGTAAATTTTGCACAGTTTCATTTTTGGGTGAACCATTCCTTTAATTTTACCATGTGAAGGATTCTGAGACATTATTTTATGCCCGATTTCCACTTTTCCACTTCTTTTTGTCATTAAAGGGTTAGTTCACCTCAAAATGAAAATTCAGTCATTAATTACTCACCCTCATGTCAACAGAATTTTCTTCTTTTTTTAAGTCAGCAAACATACCAGAAAGCATTCTGAAGTCCTCGACGGAAAACACATGCTCTTCGGCGGGCGGCGACGCTATTGACTTCAGCTCCTGTTTAAAATCATCATAGATGGGGTCGCTTTGATTCACCACTCCTATAACCAACATAGTGATATTGGCCGAATGAGCCTCTCTGACCGCATCCTCCAGCTTCACCGTGTCTCGATGATCCGTCTGGCCATCAGTAATGACCACAGCCACTTTCCTTACACCACGCCGAGCAAAGCGGAAGATCTCATTGGCCTTTCTGATGCCACTTCCTGTATAAGTGCCCTCCCCAATGTAGGGCATTCTGCGCACGGCTGCTTTGACTTCATCACGACTTAAGCGTTCTTGAATGCTTGTGACCACCAGGTTAATGTGGCTGTAGAGAACCACGCCGACCCGTGTGACCTCGGGACTGACGGATGCGCGGTCGATCAAGGTGTTCACAAAGTCTTTAATGACCTGGAAGTTTTCCGGACCCACGCTCTCAGAGCTGTCAATCACAAACACCAGCTCCAGGGGATGTATTCTGCAAATCCGGCCACAGCCTGACAAATGACAATAAATCATATAAACCAAATCAGTTACCACGAAGCAATTTTGCAAAATATATCTGCAATTGAAATACTTACCACAAATAGATCGGATTAATCTGATTATTTCCTCTCTCTGCAAAATACATAAAAAGTCTTGTTTCAGAAGTGCTCCATTTCTATTTCACATAAGCTAGTAGTAATGTTATTGTACTATACTGTGATTTTGCTCATTTATAGAATTAGCTTTTTAGTTTTTATATTTTCTGATTTTAATTAAAGTAATTTTGTTATTCGCCTAATAACCTTTAAGTTATTATTTTGTTTTTCATTTTATTATTTGTTTTATTTTAGAATTATTTCATTTATATATAGCATAATATATAACTTATTTTTTTCCTACTTAAACTTATTTAATTCAATGCATTGTAACAATCCATAAATCGAAAATACTAGTATATTTCACAAATAATTACAAATAAACCAATACAAATAAATACACCAATTTGCAGATGACTAAATTGAGCAGTAAGCACTGTGTGAAATACTACTGTATATCCCATAATGCAATGCGCCGGACTTTAAGTTCTACTTAAACTATTTAGTCAGATAATTTTTATACAAACATGGTATAATAAGGCAGTTATTGCAATTATTTAATTCCAAAATGAATTCTTTATTGAGATCTGTGTACTGTACATACCGTGAGACCAGGTTCTCCTTTTGTTCCTGCATTACCCTGTGATTATAAAGCACAATCTTCAGGTGTGTTAAATGTAGTTAAATAATGCAGTGTTGTGTATTAAGCAAAGATTAAAATTATTAGCTGTCATAATGCTTAAGGATTAAAAAGCAAGTCTTGTGTGAATGATTGATGATCAAAATGTCCTTCTCAGTTCTTCTCACCGGTGGTCCTATAAACCCTGGATCTCCCTGGCTTCCTCTTTCTCCTTTACGTCCTTGTGCTCCAGGTAACCCACGACCACCCTACAACACATTAGTTATTTCAAAGGAGCTTTAAACTCACAGTGTTTTTAATTATGACTGCATACACGTTTTGCGTTTGGCATTGTAAGGCACCAGTTTTGTGGAAAATAGTCGAGTACATTTAATTTTAATTTTTTTTAAAGTCCTACAGGTATGGGATGACATGAGGGTGAGTAAATGTAACCGTGAAAGATTCCTTTAATGATACAAAATATAAATGCATGCAATAGTGCGTATATAACTCTTCTCACCTTCTGCCCCGGCAGACCCTCTCCAGGAAGCCCTCTTAGCCCTTGTAAACCCTGATATCCAGGATCACCCTGTACGAAAGCAAAATACATGTAAATAAAAAGGTTTGTGTATTTCTATGAATGAATACTGTATCTTTGTTGATAAGACTCAGATTCCTGTTACCTTTGTTCCTTGTATGCCCTCTCCTGGTAGTCCTGGAGGACCAGCTGGACCAGTCTGACCAATGGAGCCCTACAGACCACAAAAGCACCTCAGAGTATATAATGACTCATTCAGTAGTGAATTATCGAATCTCAGAGTGATGATTATAATATGCATACATACAGTATATTCTACATGCATTTCCTACCTTAGTGCCCACTTGCCCAATACCTGGTGCTCCAGCAGGTCCTGGGGAACCTGGAGGGCCTCGATCCCCCTGTGACAGAACACATTCATTTATAAAATGCTTTAATGGACGTGGTTCTTCCCATAAAGATTTAAAGGTTTACATTTTCTAAAGAAAATTAGTGTTAAGCAAGCACCTTACCTTTGGTCCAGGTAAACCTTGTCCCTCTGGCCCAGTCTCTCCTGTAAGACCTGGCAGACCCGGTGGCCCCTATAGATCACATGGGCAAATCATACAGTAAAAAGTGTAAATTATATTATTATATTCCCATATATGTAATGTATATGTCAGATTTTAAATACAGACTGTATAAATGAAACATTTGCATGAATATTATTATTTGTAATGATATTTACAGGTGGGCCGGGATAGCCATCTCCCTTTAGCCCTGGAGGTCCAATGGGTCCTTGAAACCCTATTTCACCCTAAAGACATTATATAATGCATTATACAAAATGCATTATTAAAAAAAAAAACTGGTTCTGCTAGGGCATCACTCTTACCTTCGGCCCTGCAATGCCTATCCCTGGTTCTCCAGAAGGACCTGATGGACCGACCGGCCCTGGATCTCCCTACAGGAAGATGAACATGGTACTGAGATCTCCTGATCAATAACATACACATACTGTTAGCCCAAACAAGTTTATGCCACATTAAAAATATATGAATGCATAGTTGCAATGCAAGTAATTTGGCCTTCATTCAAGGTTAAATAAAATAAATTTTTAAAGAAATTCAATTAACTAAGATATTTGAGTTTACATTACATACAATATTAAGTTCAAATAATGATCAACAGAAGGCATCCATTTTTGCAATTTAAAGGCCTAGTTTCACAGTCAGGGCTTAGACTAGGCCTGGATTAGACCATAGTTCAATTCAATATTCAAGTAATTTTTATAAACATGCTTAGGGAAAAAACATCACTGGCACTGTCTACTGTCATAGACACTGATATATTTTAAGATTAGTTATTGCAAGTTTCTTTTAATTGAAACAGCTCAGATTTACATTTTAATCTAGCACTAGGTTCACTTGTCTGTGAAACCAGGTGGATATGGTTTAAATTATTAAATAAGAACCATGCATTTATATAAGTTGTTGTAAATTTCATAAATGACTCTGTAATGGTCAAATGGTAAATTTTATTTGAATTAAATATAATTTCTTTTTTGATACAGCTTGTATTTAACACTGAGCATTCCTCAAATGTACCTTAGGTCCCGGTATGCCCCTTCCTGGAGGCCCAGAAACACCTTGAACTCCAACATTGCCGCGTTCTCCCTATTTTAAATGAACAATAATGTAACTCAATAGATTTTAAGTGAATGACAGACACACAGGTCTTTTTCTTTGTGTGGTATTTTGTTTTTCTTAAAATGAATGAATTGTTTTCACCTTTGACCCTGCTGCCCCAACTGGTCCCAAAGGTCCTGGTAGGCCTCTAGAGCCCCTCTCCCCTCGAACCCCCTATTGATGGAAGATACAGCCTATTTAGTACATTTAATGTGTGGTCACCTCATTTTAGATCATGTAATGTGTATCTAAACATATTCAATAATGTTTAATACTCTTCAGTTTTGTCTGAAGAATCAATAAAGCACATGCATACATTACCTTCTCTCCTGGCAGGCCTCTTCCAGGAGGTCCGTCTTGTCCTTTGGGTCCTGGTACGCCTATATCACCCTAAAAAAAACAAGATATAGTATATTATAAGTTATTGAATTTTTCTGATGTCAAGCCACTAACATGGCTTTAAGAGCATTCTGACCTTTGGCCCCATGGCTCCATCTTCTCCTGGTACACCTGCCTCACCTGGTAAACCTCGTAATCCAGGTTCACCCTATGACATGAACCCATAAAGACAACTGTGATTTCACTATTTGATACTTTATTCTGCTTCTTCATTTCATGTAACAGCTAAGTTGAAATGACAACTCACTTTTGGTCCTGGTTCTCCAATTCCTCGTTCTCCAGGGGCTCCACGTTCTCCAGGGAAACCCTGTTGTCCCTGAGGACCAAATGAAAACACAGTGTAGAAATACAGATAGATAGACGAATGGATGGATGGATGGATGAATAGTGCAGATTTACCTTTGGTCCAGTGAGTCCTATCCCAGGATTTCCTCTTTGACCAGTAGGACCAGCTGGTCCCTGATTCCCCTTTTGATATAAAGAAGTGACTATTAGGAAAAGAAGTGGTGGGCTTGGGTCTTCTAGTGGTTATTGGTGTCTTTTGGGTGATTTCTAGGATATTTCTAGGAATTTTAGGTGGCCAGCTGGACATTTCTAGTATTTGCAATTGGCTCTATTTGCACGCTTTTATTCAATTAGAAAAGAAAAAGCACACTTCTTCCAGCATGCTGCATGATTCCTGGTATAATTTGTGTCTGTAGCACAAACTATACAAGTTGTTTAGGGTTTAATCAGATGATTAACCCATGTATGATCACTAAAAATAGTAAAGCTACTGTAGCACCACTAATACATACAGGTATCAGAAAATAACAAATACTTTCTCTCCTTGAATCCCCCTGCCAGGCATTCCTAGTGGTCCAGCTGATCCAGGAGGTCCTGCGTCGCCCTACAAGGATGCATTCAGGGGATTAATTAAATGCATAATGGGCTTTTACATAGACAAAACTGGGACATACCTTTTCACCTTTGATTCCATAACCTGGGGGTCCACGTCCACCTGTAGCACCAACATAGCCACGGTCACCCTAATAACGCATTAAAAAGTGATAGAAATGTCTTTATTCACACAACCATTAAAGGGAATGAGGTCTGAGCTTAAGCATAAAGGTTTTTTATTGGTATCATTGGTTCCATGAAGATCCCTGGAAGGCTTTCATTCCACAAAAGGTTCCTTATAATAGAAACAAATTTTTTAATATTATTAAAATGTTCTATAACTAAAGCTGCTCACCTTGGGCCCAGGAAGTCCTTCACCTGGAGCTCCTGGGTTCCCCTGTGCTCCTGATAAACCTGGAGGACCCTTCATTGATGCATATATCATTATGTCATTATAATCTACTGATGTATGTTTAAAAGTCGCATAAGATGTTTTTACTTACAGTTTGTCCTGGCTGACCTATGCCGACCTGACCGGGAAGACCTGGTCTTCCTGGGTTCCCTCTGTCTCCCTAGAACAACCACACCACAAGTTAAGTTCAAGAATAAAATTCACTGCATGCAGATTCTTACACTGTGATGTGGAGAAGAACATGCTTAAACAAGAACATAACTCATAACTAATTTTGGCTATTGACAAAGTCACAACATAAAACCCATAAAAACGAATAATCACTAATTTATCTCTTTTTATATTGTAGTAAAACAGCAAAAGTGTAAAATATTATTAAAATTTCTAATTATTGTTTTATATTTTAATATATGTTAAAATGTAATTTATTCCTGAATTTTCAGCATTATTACTCCAGCTTTCAGTGTCGCATGATCCTTCAGATATCATTGTAATATGCTGGTTTTCTGCTAAAGAAACAATTATGATTATTTTTATTAAGGTTTTTTTTTTTTTTGATGAACAAAGTTTTAAGAACAGCATTTATTTGAAATGGAAATCTTTTGTCACACATGTCTTTACTGTCACTTATTATCAATTCAATGCATTCTTTCTAAATAAAAGTATTAATTTCTTTCAAAAGTCCTGAGACGTTTACCTTTGGACCAGGAAATCCGACTCCAATATCTCCCGGTGGGCCAGATGCACCAATCGGCCCTCGATCACCCTAGGAATGATCTGAAGGTCAGTGATTCATTTGTAACTTCATATGAATTTAAACGTTAAATGTAAAGCTTATATACAGTATATTCTGCTAAATCTCAGTCATCTCGGCTACATGTAAGATTGCTAATTTTACTTTAAATAGTAATATTCATAACGACCATAACGAGTTATGGTGAAAGAGTTCAGTACATGTTTTTTCTCATGTATATTCCAACTGACATTTACAGAGCATAAAGACACCCCTTGTGTCTAACATCTTAGGGTTTTTTGCATTTGAATGTACTATTATATATTTGTCAGATTTTCAAGGCACTCTTTGTTAAAGCTTCCTAGCCAAACACGAAAGGCAAAAATCTGTATTTAAAACCGACATGGAAACATACCACCAGATCTCTCACAAATATCAGTCACAAATATCAGTTACAGCTGTCTCACTGTCAAAGAAATGGAAGATATGATCCTACTTTAGGTCCAGCTGGACCCTCATGACCCTGGTCTCCTGGAGGCCCTTTCAGACCCTGGTGAAATAATGAAGAAACAGGTTGAAATTTAATTTTGCTTAAGGTATAGTTCAGCCAAAAACGTAGGTAGATGAGCGTGTTTCTTAATGTAGCATTACATCTCTTCCTCTGCAGTGAATGGGTGCCGTCAGAATGAGACTCAAAACAACTGATAAAAACATTGCAATAATCCACAAGTAATCCACACCACTTCAGCTAAAATCTAAAAGCTCTGTGTATGTAAGAAACAAATCTATCGTTAAGATATTTCAACTGCTAAACGTTTGCTAAAACAGCCCTTCATTTCATAACTTGCAATAACACTAAAATATACTTGCTTGTAAAAAGTTCTTTGGACTGGAGTGGTGTGGATTATTGTGATGTTTTTATCAGCAGACTCTCATTATGACGGCACCCATTCACTGCAGAGCATGCATTGGTAAGCAAGTGATGCAAAATTTCTCCAAATCTGTTGCGATAAAGAACTTTTTAATTTATCTACATCATGGATGCAGAGGACTTTTTTCATTATTAGGTGAACTACTCCTTTCACCTACAGTAAATGCAACAAACACTAATAATAAGCTGCAATATGATTGTTAAAATGAGGGTTTTGAGGAACTTGACCCAGTCAATCTGAACTGTTCTGTCTCTTCACTAATCCCACTGCACAAAGTCATCCTCAGAAAAAGAATAATATCCTGCAAGCCTGGATTCACTGCTTTACATGTGTACATTAGCATAGGATTACGAGCGATCTGCCGATCACATTCCATAAGTGCAGGCTGGGGAAACAGCCACGGACTGCTGTGATCGCCACTTTTGTGATGAGACAACTTGTTACATAACTAATGCGTTGTACAGCTAATGCAAATGTATATATAAATATATCTATGAATAAAGAGATGTTAGAGACTGTTACATGTGTTGGCTGTTTTGAGCTTTAAATCTTTTGATTGTCAGCATATGACATACTCAACACCACTGTTTATTTTTTGTGGTTTAAGTTTAATTAAGCTTAATGTTTTTTTTACAGATCAAATCTATCTAAAACTTCGGTCCCACATTATATTAGGTGTCCTTAACTATTATGTACTTCCATTTAAATGAATCATTTGGTACAATGCACTTATTGTGTACAGTACATACATGTTTTTACATTGTACTTATATATAAAAAAAATACTTATATGCAATTATCTGTAATTAATTTATTTAATTACATTAATAGTTGGCCCATCTCTTACACCTTAACCCACCCATAAACCTACCCATACCACTAAACCTGTCTCTAACCATATCCATATCCCACCTCAATAGCAGTGTTTTGCAATAAAATATGTACATAATATTTTGATATAAGTACACAGTAGTTAAGGCCAGCTAATATAAAGTGTGACTCAAAGTTTTTCTGTAAATGAAAACATTATGAAAGTTGGGTACTAAAATATGTCAATTCTGCGCTAGAATAGTTTCTTTATAAACAGTGGCATAAAAAGTAGTTACAGTATATTAATATTAATTTCTGTCATGAAACTCTAGATGGTTACAGGCTGACAAATAATGCAAGTATCGTTTATACAGTTAATAATCTAAATGTCAAGAAAAACAATTATGAGAGATTCATTTTTAAAGCGAATTATTGGTGGTTGAAAATGAGCTTCCATGCAATGTGTAACAAGTGAATGAAATCATCCTGCAAAGTTTATAATATATAAGTGTGCTATGTATAAAGTTATTAACTCTCAAAAGAAAGAGTCAACTTTGAATCACTGAAATTGAGACATTTTAAAAAACAATTCCTTTAAGTTTCATGTTGACGGTTGGTCTGAATGAAAATGCTAATTCATTCTTTGCCACTAGGGGATGCTTTTGGAACATAAAAATAGCTGTAACGCTGTACATAAAGCAGCACTGTGCTCACTAACTCTGCTTTTTCAGGCAATGCAGGCATGATTAAATTAAAATGAGACCAATCACTGCAGATTAGCATCACGCAAAAGAAGGGTTTGGAAAAATTCATAATTAAGCAAATCGTTTGGGAGTTGTTGAGCAAATAAGGAAAAAATAAATGCATATTAAGACAATGAAAGTGTTTTTTGACTTCATATGCATGTCAACCTGTTGTTGGTGAATCCCAAAACCAAAATATGATCCTTTCATAACCCATAGTAGGGGAACTTTAAGAGCAAGAGCACTGTTACAAAGGTTTACAGAATCAAATGAAATACTAAGATGATTGAATAAGTATCCCACAGTATAAAAAACAGTGTCAACGTGGCATATAACATGTCATGTAAATGGTAAATGTTTATACTGTGCCTGTTCTCCTCTGGGGCCCCTTGGCCCTGGAGGCCCTTCGGTGCCCTGTGAAAACCAGTAAAAACTATTTATTAATCATGTATTCTGTATGTTATAATACAAATATTTAAGTCAGTACAGAAGACGTACCTTATGTCCCTTTTGTCCTGGTGGTCCACAGTTACCTTGATCCCCCTAAAATATGACTCAAGACTTTCAAGATTTTGCTTTGTGGAACAGAATGCATTATAAGAATGATATCAATATAAAAAAAATTCAGTGAGAATATAAATTTTGCAATTCTGTTATATGTGCACAATGTTTATTTAGCATGCACTACTGGTCAACAGGTATAATTAATATGTCTTTGAAAGAAGTCTCTCATGCATTAATTTGATTTGAAATACAGTAAAAAATAAAAATTCTTAATAATAATATTGTAAAATCTTATTGCAATTCAAAATAGCTATTAATTATTTGAATATGTTTGAATATATAATTTATTCTTGTGATGCAACAATGAATTTTCAGCTTTATTACACCAGTCTTCGGTGTCACATGATTCT
This sequence comes from Enteromius viviparus, assembly GCA_032353835.1. Classification (NCBI taxonomy): domain Eukaryota; kingdom Metazoa; phylum Chordata; class Actinopteri; order Cypriniformes; family Cyprinidae; genus Enteromius; species Enteromius viviparus. The sequence continues at coordinate 1,759,063 of JAUCNO010000236.1, forward strand.
TCTGAAATCATTCTGATATGCTGATTACATGATTCTAAATACTATAATTAAATAGAAAACAGTTATTATTTAATAATTTTATCATATTTTTGATTAAATAAGTGCAGCTTTTGTGAGCATAAGATACTTCTATACAAAAAAATCATATTCCAAACTTTTGACTGGTTGTATATACAGTATATTATCCAATCTTGTGAAAAATAGTAAGTCATAAGTCATCAATATTTTGCTGGATGTGGCTGTTAACAAATTCATTGCATGTAAATGTGTAAATATGTAAACTCTGAGGTTTCACCTTATCACCTTTGAACCCAGGTCTTCCCTGTGAATGACAAACCAGGAACAGAACAGTGTTGGTCAGAGAGTCATTGATAACACAGACTGTATATACAGTAAAGTGACCAAATAAAGATGTTATGTACCTCTGGGCCGTTGATTCCTGGAAGACCGGGCGCTCCTGTTTCCCCCTGTAAAACAGGTCAGATTAACAACAGTAAACTACAGAACTAATAATCATAATTATATGTAATTATTTTCACTCTCACCCTTGAGCCTTTTTGACCAGGTGCTCCTTCATAACCTTGCTCTCCTTTTTTACCCTAAACAAAGTAGAGTTTTCTCATGAATGACACTAATAACTGAAAATGGCCTCAGTTTCTCAGCGATACTCACAGAAGCTCCTGGAGGTCCGCGTTCACCTTTCTCACACAAACACACCGGTGGCCGAGGACACTGACACAAGGAATACAACCAAGAGGCAGTATGCAATCAGCATTTTTAAAATTAATTCACCCACAAATATGACAGAAGTTAAGATTTTCATCATCTACTCAACCTTATGTTGTTCCCCTTCAGTCGAGTTCAGTCGTAGGTAACCCACGTTTCCTGAAGAATGAGAGCATGAGAGACCAATCGTCTTCAAGTCTTTAGAAAAAAGGCAAATGAATATTGGCGTGCAATAATCACAGCCAGGTGCACCTTACCACGGCGTGAGTATAAGAGGGCACGACTGGATTGCACTAGCAGCTTTTCGCTTCAGAGCACTCATCTGACGCATAGAATGCTGTGTGAGTCTGCTGAGAAGAGAATCTTCATCAAGAGTTCCTGCGGAGTTCATGCTCTCTCGCCGTTTCGAAATCTGACTGGTCAGTCGGCTACGGACCCAGTGAGATTGGTAGGCTTTATAAAGGCTCAGCAAGCCAATCTTTTGCTCGCCAGCGAGAGACCTCTGCCTACTGAGTACACACTGTGCTGCGAAGAGGTCCTCCCTGGGCATCCGGGCTGTTAAAAGATACATTTTCAAGCACGGTTCCTAGCCATCCTCCTGGAATGTCTATGCGGCCGTACACTTCTGAGTGTGGGAGTTTCCTCACCTCCTCAGACGGGCATGAGTGCTGTCTTTCGTGTCTGGGCCGGGTACACGCTGAGGCAGCGCTCGTGGATGTGTCGTGGATGCGTGACCATCACTACTTTGAGATCGCGCCTCTCATTTGTGAGGCGGCTCCCTGTGCGTCCTCCCCATGGTCCGGTGAGCCGTAAAGGTTTCTCCACTACTACGGCGAGGCGCTTAGGGGTGCAGAATGTCTTGCGGAGCGGGATCGTTTTGCAGACTTCGGCCGTCACCCGTAGTCCCGACGTTGTGCTTCCTGAGGAAGACGCTCCCCCTAATGCCGCAGTTACACCGCTGGGGATCCTCCTTATTAGACTGCTTCAGCGTTGGTTACACGACTGAGTCCTGAGATGGGCATAGTACTGCGGTACTGCGGTTTTCCCGGAGTGACGCGGCATGTTCAGCCCGTGGTCAGACCTTGCCTTCCTACGGGCTGGAGTACCTCTAGGACAAATGTCCAGGCATGTCACGGTGTACACGGATGCCTCCACCACGAGTTAAGGGTGCTGTATGGAACGGGCAAGCAGCCTCGGGCACCTGGACAGGTGTTTGACTGCTGTGGCATATCAACTGCCTCGAGTTGCTGGCCGTGCTTCTGGCCCTTCGTCGCTTTCGATAGATGTTACTCCACAAGCATGTGCCGGACGGACAACACTGCGGCTGTTGCGTACATCAACCGTCAGGGTGGTCTACGCTCCCGCCGCATGTCGCAACTCGCCCGCCATCTGCTCCTGTGGAGTCACACGTAGCTGAAATCGCTGTGCGCTGTTCACATTCCAGGGACACTCAACCATGCAGCCGACCAGCTCTCACGGCAGTCCACCCACCCTGGAGAATGGCGACTCCACCCCCAGGTAGTCCAGCTGATCCAGGTAGTCCAGAGCCACTTCGGCGAGGCAGAGATAGACCTCTTTGCCTCCCCCAACTAGTCGACTATTGCTCCTTACTCCAAGAGGACCCCCAGAGATGTTAGATTGCAGTTGTGCTTTCCTTCCTGCAGGAAAAGTTGGAGTGCAGGCTGTCCCCTTCAACTCTAAAAGTGTATGTTGCTGTCATCACAGCATACCATGATGCTGTAGAGGGGTAATCCCTAGGTAAGAACCAACTCATCGTTAGGTTCCTTAGAGGTGCGCGTCGGGTTAATTCCCGAGACTGCCCTCAGTAACCTCTTGGGGTTAAGCCTTAACCAGCCTGCAGCAAGCTCCTTTCGAGCCCTTAGCATCAGTCGAGGTTAAATTCCTGTCGCTGAAAACAACACTCCTGATTGCTTTGGCCTCCATCAAGAGGGTCGGGGACCTCCAAGCCTTCTCTGTCGACAAAGTGGAAGTCATCTCCCGGTCATATCTATACCAGGGAGAGCCATGCCCCCTAGGTCTGAGAGCCCACTCCACAAGGAGGTAACCTACGTTCCCTGAACGAGGTAATGGAGACGTTACCTCCTCTTGCCACGACCCTGGGTCGTGCTGAAGCCGACTCGGCATCTTTATAAAGGCTACTAATCTTGCGGGGTCCGTTGCCGACTGCCCAGTCAGATGTCAAAAACGGTGAGAGAGCATGAACTCCGCAGGAACTCTTGATGAAGATTCTCTTCTCAGCCGACTCACACAGCATTCAATGCGTCAGATGAGTGCACCGAAGCGAAAAGCTGCAAGTGCAATCCAGCCGTGCCCTCTTATACTCATGCCGTGATAAGGTGCACCTGGCTGTGATTATTGCACGCCAATATTCATTGGCCTATTTTCAAAGACTCGAAGACGATTGGTCTCTCATGCGAGATCCCATATGTAACGTCTCCGTTCCCTCCTTCAGGGAACGTGGGTTACCTACGTAACCTTAGACATTGCCATGCTCTATGATTTATTTAATTTTTCTGTTGAACACAAAAGAAGTTTTAAATAATGCTGGTAACCAAACATTTGACGGTATCCATTGACTTCCATAGTAATTCTTCCCCTAATATACAACTATTGAAGTCAGTGGGTACCAACAACTATTTGGTTCTCCAAAGTATCTTCTTTTGTGTTTAAAATATGAATGAAACTCACACAGGTTGGGAATGACACAGGGGTGAGTAAATGACGACAGAATGTTCACTTTTGTGTGAACTGTCCTGCTTTGTTTAATCAGTGTTCTTAATAGTTTAGTACTTACTTCATTTTTTGCAATTATTTCCTGACAAAAAAGAGAAATAAGAATTAGAACACAATTCTATGACAGTATCAAAACAAATTCAGTTTTATTCTCAAATCTCGCCTGTGGCATGGAAAACTTTATGATGCATTTCTAAGAGGGCTGTATTGTGCGATCACAGACAGTGGTTGACATTTCACGAGCGGCAGTCCCTTCTGTGTTTCTGTGGAAAATCCCTCTCACCCACTGATGTGTGAACCATGCCTCAGGACAGCAGACTGAACACTGCATCTCAAACCCCTACAAATCAAATCTATACACCTAATTTTAAGTATCTATTATCTGATCCAAAATAACAGCAGTGTGTAGGCTGTGAAAATACAAAGCAAGAGTGGCATTTCAGCTGGAGTTCATGTGAAAGTGAAGCTCTGAATAATGAGTGTACTGTTTCTATTCGTATGTCAAGTTGTTTAATACCATGTTACTTCCCAAATATGCAATATGGGTAGTTTTTTATTGACCTAAGTGTGTTTATCAGCATTTTACATGGCTTTTTACATGGGTTTTCAGAGTTTATATTTTCTGATGATCAAGCAGTTTAGAGTCAGAATTATAATTATCCAAAACTACAATTTTTAAATGGTTTTTAAGTTTCTTTGTGTGTGTTTTTAATTATTTTTTTAAAATGGGTGCTCACTGCTTACTGGATCATTTGCTCATTTGTTAATTTCTCTCTTTAGGTCTAAGGCTGCAGAAAAGTTAAAAATGATTGTACGATTTCTAATATTTCTATAAATCTTAATTACAATAAGTCATTTTCTGTTGCACAAGGTAATTCTAAATGTTTACATAGTTATATAGTAAACATACGCATTATATATTTAGAAAATATTTACATTTATTTAAATGTATATATTTATATCCATATAATTTATATAAATATATTTAATATATACACATTTTTCTTAAAAATATACATTCATGTGTGTGCATTTATATATAAACAATAAATATAACACAGTACACACACACATGTTACATGCACCAAAACTTTTATTTTGATTAATCATGAAAGTAAATAATAATTATAATTTTAATTACATTTTTGATTAGAAGTTACTATATGTGTGTTTCATCAAGTAATTCATAATTTCTATAATTTATAATTTTGTCGCACAGGGTGATTTTGTGTGTTTGCTTAGAAGCTCTTAAAATCATATTGATCACATTGATTCCTTTTCTCAGTTCAGTATTAACTGTTTTTGTTTATTGTATAATTCAACTGTGCTAGGCCTATTTTAATGCAACAGTTTAATTTGTATTGATCATTTATGCTAATTTACAATATGGGCTCATTATGTCTGATCTTGCTGAACCTGACGGGTCTGACAGATTAAGTGCGTGTCTCACGAGCTGCTGCAGGAGCCGTTCCTCCAGTTCGGGGTCAGTGAGGCTGTGGGAGTACTGCTGCGCTGGGCTGCTCGCTACGACCCGCAGTTTAGCACTGTTCACGTTGTCCTTTGCCAAGTTTGATAAGCCAATTGTGAAGATCTTTATGTTGTGGCCTTTGGCCTCTGCGACCGCCATCATGATGTCAGGATTTCGTGGATGGTCGACACCGTCGGTCATGAGCAGGGCGACCCTCACACTTTGCTCCTTAGTCTCGCTGGTGAAGAGTTGAGTGGCATTGGATATGGCGTATGTGGAGTACGTTCCTTGGCCGATGTAGATGGCGTCCTCTAGTCTGCTGAGGAAGACCTCAAGGTCCTGCCAGTCTCTGAAGTGCTGGTCGATATGGACTGAGCTGCTGTAGTACATAAGCGCCATACGGGTTCTCAGATCCCAGTCAGACACCTGCATTTGTGCCACCCGCGTGCTGAAGGAGCGCACAAATGCTTTCTCTCGATCGAACAGAAGGCCCTTGGCACTCTCTGAGCTGTCCAGGATGAATGCGATCTCTAGTTTGCATGCTAACTCTGAAACGAGAGCAAAAAATATAAACAGACTTTATTATCTATTACACTGCAAAAAAAAAATGTGTAAAAAATTTACGGTGAAAAAACGGCAGCTGTGAATTAGACTTTACGATAACGATGTTTTAGGTTTTACTGTTTTAAGTTACATTTACAGTTAAATACTGTAATTTCATTAACTGATATAATATTAATGTACAGTGACGTCCCTGAGTCTCCTGGTTGTATTGGAGCAGAGCGAGAGATTTTGATTGTTTTTTTAACCCGTTAATTGATCTTTAGTTTAAGAATTTAAGTAATTTATTTTGTTAATTGGGCAGGCACTGCCGAGGGCATGGTTCTTTTGGCATTTCTTATATTATATAGCATGTTTTGTTGTTATTTTTATTTTATTATTTTCTTCAACATCCCTATACATTTTTTTTTTACTTTTACTAATATGTGTTGTTGTAATTATTTCATTTAATAAAACGAATATTTTTCGTTTAAACTTCCTTCTTTGATCATATTTTATGTTGCCACCTCAAACGAGCGGCTTGTAAAAAAAATATATAGACCTATTAAAGTACTGAAATCTGGTTTGTAGCTTTAAAATACACTGATAAGCACCAAATATAGGAGGTGATGAGAAAGTCACATGATGAACCAAAGCCCATCACAAGCAGCTTTTAAATATGAACATATATAGAAGGAGCTCAGTGTCATTCACACAAACACTAAACACCATCATGGTGACAACTGAACTATGCAATAAACTTTCATTTAACAACAATACATGTGGCATACAACCATAATAAGCATAACAGATGAGAAAAAACTAAGAAGAAACAGTAATTTCAAAGAAGAACATCAAATTCAAACTAAATGTTAAATACAATGAAGGGGAATGTCAGTTTATGTTTTTTTCCCCCCTGTAAATATTACAGGAATTTACTATTAACCGTTTTGGAAGATTTTGCATTAATATTAAAAGGCCTTTAACTTTTTCTGACAGAAACAGAAAACATGCAGAAAGTGTACAAAAGTTCTTGTTTAGTGCAGTTTTGATCATGTTGACCATTTATAGTGTACAAAAGTCCACTCACGAAAATACTTTAATTTAACCTTTTCTCTAATTGAGTCTAAAACTTCCCATCAGAAGTTATAGTGTCATAATAACAATTTAAGAAAAGTTAGATCCTCTCTGGTTTGTCTTGAGACTTTTTTAACATTCAGTTTTTTCACATGCAATACAAAGCCAACATAATAAATGATACTCTGACACCGAATGAAACATTAATGCGTTTACCATTGTCCTGTTTTGTGGTGAGGTTCAGCGTTTCTCCAGACTGTCTTCTGTTCTGGCATCTGGCCGCAGATACAAGCACCCAAAGCAGCAGGCACAGAAAGAAGCCTTTGGCCATGCTTTCATTCATATCTAATGTTAAAGAAAAATCCTTTAGACCTGTGCATCTTTAAAATGTGTTCATGATGCATATTGTGCATTACAAAAACCAACACAAGTGATCAATTCTATCTTTAGTCTAATGCTGAAAGGTTTTAAGCAGGTTATAATATTTCAAAATGAGTGAAACTAATATCAGAACAGTAACATAAAAAAAAGATAAAGCACGTACCTTGCCTGTTATGCACATCTAGGGAGTGTCCACATGCTCATGTCTCCTGAATGGAGCACATTCTGTTCTGATTAACTTCAGTCCTGTGCTGAACATCAGCCCAACATCACAGTCCCAACAATCTGATGCCTGACTGAACACACACACACACACACACAGACACACACACCCACACACACACCCACACACACACACACACACACACACACACACACACACACACACACACACACACACACACACACACACACACACACA
>JAUCNO010000236.1:1775926-1793621 GCA_032353835.1 Enteromius viviparus
ATGAAAATAAGCCCTGTTTATTGGCTGATAACAATATATCATTGATTTCTATTGGTTATTTAAATAGGAGAAAGTAAGGGCAATTTTGAATAGCTTGTTCATGTTTCTTTAGGCTTGGGGATTTACAGGAAGTCCTGCCCTTGGATAAATGTTACAGGCACTGTGTGAAATCCAGGCTAGAAAGAAACACAGAACACCATCAGCCGCCTCTCTGAAATTAAAAGTGATCCTTATATACTGACAAAATGACAAAAGCATGGCTCACATTGCACAATGATACCTGTTTATTATTAAATGCCCTAAAGCCGTAGATGCATACGGTGTATGGAGCTGTTTGCTTATCATTCATAATTGCCCGTTGTTTGGGTTTAACTAAGCATAATTTGTTTTGGCTTTGGTAAACAGATCTAATCTTTTATCATCTTGATAAAGGGTGTGTTTTTCTTACACATACTGCCATAAGGCTTTTGTCATACATTGTGTTTTGTTTGCACTCATCCAAATGTCATATATTGTTCTTTCTTCCTGAGAATACCAAACGAGTATTATTGATTAGATTTAAGAAAAATATGCTGTTTATATATTAAATATATTTATATACAATATAAAATGTAATTAAAGAAATGTGTATACATGTAAATTTTTATTGTTTTTTTTTTATAAATAATCACAGTGAACCTACATATATTATGCAAACAACTTGTATTTTATATATATATATATATATATATATATATGTATACAAATTTTATTTGGTTTTTGATTATTTATATAATACTATAATATATTTTAATATTTTCTCAATATATATATTTTTCATTATTTTCACTTTGTCTTTTTATATTTTTTAATGTTTATGTAGCTTTTTGTTATTACTTTTAGTTGATTTTAGTACTTAGTTAAACTAAGCAACAAAAAAAATGTTTTTTTTTTTATTTATTTCTGTTAAGGTTTATTTTACTTAAAGCAAAGAAAATGTTTTTTTTTTTTCACTAAAACCAAATAGTTGTCTATAATAACCTTGATCTTGTTGTGATCAGGTGATCTGAACCTGAACGTGGTGGCCATGGCTCTGTCAGGCTACACTGATGAGAAAAACTCTCTGTGGAGAGAGATGTGCAGCTCTCTCAGACTTCAGCTGAAGAAGCCGTACCTGTGTATCATGTTTGCCTTCCTCACCAGTGAACCTGGCGCCTACGATGCTGTCCTGGTATGTTAATAAAAAATCACAGTACTGTGCTTAAAAGAATATACAGTATTGCACTGAATTGAAAATATGAAATTGTAGTTGCTGTATTTTGAGGTTAATTATTTAATAAAAGCGTGTTTTGTGTTTTATAGTATGAGAGTCGTGTGGCTGTCAGGGACAGGGTGGCCTTTGCATGTATGTTTCTAAATGACGCTCAGGTAAGACCCGCTCACTCTTGAGTTTATCCGAGTCTCATTGTGCACTATATAATTCCCTGTCAATTTTCCTCTCTTAAGTTGCCTCGTTACATAGACAAGCTGACCAATGAGATGAAGGAGGCTGGTAATCTGGAGGGCATCCTGCTCACAGGTCTGACGAAAGATGGAGTGGATCTCATGGAGAGTTATGTAGACCGAACCGGAGACGTGCAGACGGCCAGTTTCTGCATGCTCAAAGTAAGTGAATGTCTAAAAACAACAATACATGAAAAAGACAACCTTCTCAAAGATGAATGGGTAGATGTTTAGGGTCAGTTTATGTTTTTGCAAGAAGTCTCTCATGCTCACCAAAGCTGCATTTATTGGACCCAAATACAGTAATATTGTGGAAATGTATTGTAAAATACTATATGTTTTAAAATAGAATTAATTCAGCATCATTACTCTAAAGAGTAATACTGCTAAAGAGATATTACTTATTATTATTATTAATGTTGAAAACAGTGCTGCTTTATAGTTTTGTGAAAACAGTGATACATTTTTTTCAGCGTTTTTAAATAACAGGAAGTTGTATTCGAACATTTATTTGAAATAGAAATCTTTTGATACATTGTAAATGTCTCTGCTGTCACCTTTGATCAATTTAATGCATGCTTGCTGAATAAAAGTATTATTATCTGTCACAGAAATCTTACCCTAAACAGTAATTCATATTACAGAAGCAATTATATATAAAAAGGTAAATGCAAACAAATTAGAGGGAAAGCTATTATTGACTGAGCCAGCATATATTCGTAATATAGACAGCTAGATTAGAAAGCAAGCTGAAGAAGAGCCATGCTGAGAAGAAAAAGAAGCGTGACTTTGTGTGTTGGTAAAGCAGGAGAACTGATGTGGATTGAGCTCTGCCTGTGTGTGTTAAATGTTGATTTATGTGGTGTTTGTGGTGGTAGGGCTCCCCAGGAGAGGTGCTGAAGGACCCTCGGGTGCAGTGCTGGATCGAGAACTATCGTAACCTGTTGGACGCCTGGAGGTTTTGGCATAAACGAGCTGAATTTGACATTCATAGGAGCAAATTGGATCCCAGCTCAAAACCACTTGCACAGGTTAGAACCAAGTTGTTTTTTATTCCTGGCGGTTGTTAAATCTTGATCACTGACACATTTGTATCAGTCAGTATTAGCCATTTTTAGATATTGATCTGATTGGGCAGTGTTATATATATATATGTATATATATATATATATTCTTAAAGATTGCAAATACTATACATTAAAGAAATGGAAAAAATGGAAAGCACCTGAGTTAAATATACAAGTGTCTTAGCAAAGGGTCTGAATACTTAGGACCATGTGATATTTCAGTTTTTCTTTTTAATAAATCTGCAAAAATGTCTGATTTCTTCTATTATTTATTTCTTCTGATTCCTTCACATATGTTCTGTGCAGGTGTTTGTGAGCTGTAACTTCTGTGGAAAGTCTATATCATACAGCTGCTCAGCGATACCTCATCAGGGCCGTGGATTCAGTCAGTACGGGGTCAGCGGATCACCCACCAAGTCAAAGGTCACCAGTTGCCCTGGTTGTCGTAAACCACTACCACGTTGTGCCCTCTGCTTAATGAACATGGGTACCCCTGTGTCCAGCTGCCCAGGTAACACAGATCATTTAAAGTTGTTCTTGTTATACCATAGTGTAAATGTGCTCAGTTCACTGTGAGACTCATCCCATCTGTCTTATCAGGCACAGGAAAAGCAGAAGAGAAAGCTGATCTCACACGAGACAAAAAACTTGCACAGTTCAATAACTGGTTCACCTGGTGCCACAATTGCCGGCATGGTGGCCATGCAGGTCACATGCTCAGCTGGTTTAGGTAGGACTCATATTCACCCATATCATGCCATTTTTCTGATGACCTTATAACTTCAAATATACTGCTGTCCAAAAGTGAGTTTTTTTTAAAGGTTTATACTTGCAGTAAGTTGATGAAAAGTGACAGTAAAGACATTTATGATGTAACAAAAGATTTCAATTTCATGTAAAAGTTCCTTTTAACAAAACATGCTGAAAGAAAAATCACAATTTTCACAAAAATATTATGCAAGATAGTTTCTCGAGCAGCAAATCAGCATATTAAAATGATTTCTCAAGGATCATGTCACACTAAAGACTGGAGCAATGATGCTGAAAATTAACCTTTGCATTTCAGGAATAAATTCGAAATAGACAACAGATTAATATTGCTGTTTACTGCAGTTTTGACCAAATGCATGCAGCCTTGGTAAAATACATCTTTGTAGTTTATAGTATTAACTATAAAATTTTAAGTGCAGTTATATTGTCTTTTCTTTCAGAGATCACAGTGAGTGTCCCGTTTCGGCCTGCACCTGTAAATGCATGCAGCTGGACACCACAGGCAACCTGGTGCCTTCTGATAGCGTATAAAGGCATTCTGCCTTTGTTTTCTAACTCAAATCTCACACATTACTAGAACCCAGCTACCAACATTAGTGCTGTAAGTAATGATGGCAAAGCTCTCACAGTTTCACAACTTCAGTAAGACGAGCATATGTGTCTTTTCTGAAGTAACCTGCACACCTCGCTGGTACTGAAGTTGACGACAGGTGCTCTATTGTCACAGGAGCTAAAGCAGTTAGACTGTTAGGATTATGTTACCCATGATTAAATCAGCCACCCACATGCAGTTATGTTTTCTCAGACGTCTGACCTTCTCGAGAGAGAGAATCCATGAGAATGTCTGACCTACGCATTTGTGGTCAAGTTGCAGGAGTTTCTATGAATAAACTATTTCAGTATCACCTTTAGAGACAGAAAGAGATGCCACAATAATTTAACCTGAGGATTGCACATAAGGAATGTTTTGTTTATATCTTGGAAAGTGCTTTCACATGGTCCATAACTACTTCCACTACTTGCCTTTGAGTTTAGCAGTTTATATTCTTTTATTATTCTGTATTTATTGCATATTACTATATTTTCCGCACTGAACCTCAGTTGAAAATTTAATTTGTCAGAGATCTACAACACAGGTCAAATCAGCTTCACTGGAAAGTAGTACAGTGTCTATTCAGTTTGTTTTAAAAATTGCTTTTAACAAGTAACACAAAGTGATTTTTGTTGTTGTTTAACAAGTTCTAGCTAAGTTTTGCATTTTGGGATCCAAGGGTAATGCTGTTTTGAAATGCTTACCTTAATTTATTGCACAATCAATGCAACAACCTAACATCCTAACTATTTAAATGATAAAAAAGCAAAAAGAACTGACATTGATGACTAATGTTATTAAACATTTTTTGAAGGAGTTTTGAATGCATTGTTTTTATTCAACTAAATGAGATGTTTTGTTTGCATTTCAGTTTACTGAACTATGGCAAAGATATGCAGGAGCTGAAATTAAGAGTTAAACTGTTCAGATCAAGTTTGAAATCTAAACTGATTCGACCAGAAATCACATATATATATCACAAACATATTTTTGTTTGCTTGTTTTTTTTTTTGTTTTTTTTTTGCATTTTTCGTGACAATAACACCATTGAGTTTGTAGTCCTTAGACCAGAAAGACTATTAGCATTTTGGAGACTCTTTTTGTGCATAGCTTTTATTTTGGGATCCAGGAGTAATATATGGTTAAATGTGCTCTGTGGTTAACATTACTTGTTGAGACTTTCACATTTTGTTCTGCAACATAAATTTCAGTCATACATCCAATTCACTTTTGAGCTATGGCTGTAATTTATGGTGTAGAACAAAACAAAAAGAAATTCCTGAGACACCCTTGACTACAGCCTTCCCTTGGAGAATTTGGATGTGCTTTGTCATGAGAACTAATGGCATTTTTGCTATAATTTCTATCGAAGTGTGCATCTGGCCCAACGCCATTTGAGTGAACAAGAAAATGAGGAAGAAAAGAAGGTGTTCGGTTAATGACTTAAATGTTGGTTTGTTTCACACACAATTTACGTACAACAGCTTCCTGTTTGTAAAAACTATGTTTTTGCCATATTTGGAGCTTAACGGAGTCAACGTGAGCTTTTGCGTTCGTCATTATGAGTTTGGAACAAAATGTAAAATATATATATTATATATATATATATATATATATATAAAATATATTTTTTCTTTCTTTTAAACTATTCCTTTAAGATAATTCAAGTAATGATTTCCAGAATGCGAACAAAACTCCTACACTTTCTCTGTTCAGAATATAAGAAAACAAAAAACATTCCCCAGCTCCAAAGTAGACTGCCTAAACTCCACCCCAGCAGCGATCTCATTGGTTCTTCGCTGTAAGACGGAACGTATAAGCCAATAAGGAGCAAGCATAGCTGTTTTCTGCTCCAATCAGATTTGGCGTGCAAGTGCCGTACTCCCGCCCACTTGCCTTTACTGGTACTCATCTGTCAGCGCAGGGACATTGGGGAGTTTGGACCTGCTTCTGAACTTTGCGTTTACTTTAATTCAGAGTTTAATACGAAACCACAGGCTTGTACGCGTACGTACAGTAAGTTAAGAGTAAGGGAGGGTAATATAATAAATCGGCTTTTCGCATGAACACGTTTTCAGTTCTCGTTCTGGAGTTTATTATTGTGTCTCGTGCACATATACCCACTAAGTGCAACAGTAGGTCCAGACTTCAGCCTGACTCTAATAACAGTGTTCCTCTGAGATGGAGTGATCAGGCGTCATCAATCTACTCTTCAAGACACAGCAGAAGTCCATCATCATCACATGCTGCAAACATGAAGCAAATCACTAAACCCACCAGGATCCCATCAGAAAATCACTTTATAACAGCAGGGAAAGGTAAGCTTTTATTACAAGTAACAGCAACATCTTAATTTGTAAATACATGATGTTTTTGTAAACATTTTTACTTGAGTTGTTGAGTTTGTTTGTTTTTACAACTATTGCGTAACGTTATGTATGTAACTCATGTGAGCTCGATTTAACGTCATATTTCACATTGGATATTAATTGAATGCACTTTTGTCCCTCAGGTTTTATGGATATTTGATATATCTTATCTGTAACGTGCATTTAAATCACTGATTTGCCTCAACATTGTTTATTAAAGCCTTAAGTAATATTTTGTGTGTTGCTCAGTGTCATAGCCTACTTACAGTCAGAAACATTCAAGAACAGTTAGGAAATAAGGAATGAATAGAAAAATGAAAGCCATTGTATTGTATCAAAGTTATAGACGGCACCCAAACCAAACCTAGTCCCACTAAGATCCAGACCAAGATTAGGCCCATTGAGACCCCCATCCAGTCCAACAACACATTTCTGTGGTCATCAGAGATCTTTGTGTGTTAATATAGAACATTAGTTGTTACATTTGTATGGCCATGTTAGTATTTTTCTTTCTCTTTTTGTATTTCTGTGTATTTCAGAATGATACAAAATGTTCACAGTGATTCGTATTGGCCAAAATAGTGTCATTTGACATTTATGTCTCACAATAATGACACTGCATAATCTATTAATCCCCTAGGCCTAGTCAATTGATTTCTTACCCCACTTTGCAATTGTATGATAAGCTGCATAAAATATCATCGATATTCCATTTATTTGACTGGTAGCTGTGTAATGTCTAAGATATTATACAATCATATAATCGTTATCACAAAAAAATCAGTATTTTATTTTAGCGATAATAGTTTATTTTTCAGTAATTACCATCTGACTCTTCATTGCATGTTACATATTTTACCTTTGAATGATTCTTTAGATGACACGCACATCTTTGCTTCTTCTGATTCATTAGAAACACATGCTCTATTTGGAATAGCATACTAACATGTCCCACAATGCAATGCTTCCAAATTGCCCTTCCACTTCGAGTGTGATAGATGAACTGGAAATGACCTTTTTTTAATCTTTTATTTGTTGATTTATTTTTTGATCAGTCTTCCAAACCTAACTGTATTTTTATTCATTTTAATATATTTTATTTAAAAATATTACCATATTAAGTTTTTTTTTATTCTGTGTGTTCAAATCCTCCTGCGGCGTTTATATTTACGAATTGTGACGTCATAATTACGATGCCAAAGCACTGTTTTGAGCAAAATGACAATGTCTACCTTTTCTACAAATACAAACAATTAACTACTTAAAAAACATGCAGAATAAAGAATGCGCATCAGTGAGTTTATGCATTTTTAGTCACTTTCTGAAGTTGCTGTAAATTCCTTTACTATTGTATAGTATTACAATATTCTGTCCATACATCAATAATCAAACTTACCGTTAATGCAGATGCTGCGACTATTGCGTCGGGCATGTTTTCTCACTGACATGCCCCAAACTTGGAAACTCAGAGTGAAAAGATAGTTTTCTTGTAATTATGATTTTGTGGTAGTGTTCACATACACCCAAAATAAATACAGCCTTTCCGACTTGACTTGAATGGACCATAACTTCATGCTACTTGTTGAATTTAACATGCAACATCATGTGACAACATTGTTTTTGGAGACCTTGGCATTGTGTTTTACAGTACAAACTAAGTACATACTATACAGTTAGTAAGCTGGTATTCCATTCTGAACATGGCCATTGTCTTATCTCCTCGGGTTTCATTGTGTTATCAATTGTTCACAAGTGTTTCATTGTGCAAGTTCTGCAAAGAATTTTAAAAACAAGGTTTTGTCAGTCGTTCACATTTTTACCTCATACGAGTTAACAACTATTGTCTAAATGGTTCTGACCAGGCAGGCTGTACCTATTAAGTCAGACAGCTCTCTATCTCCCGTCCTCATGGAGTGCCTGATGCTTGTGTAGATTTGCATTTGAAACGCTTCTCCTTCACACAAAGACCTTGCAGCTGCCTCGCTGCAATCTGCAAGTGAATGTAGTGTAGCCGTCCCCCAACAAGCGCATTGAGAAAAGGTGTGTGTACTGGGCTGAAAATGTTTTAGAGTTGATGCTTATCATTCAGAGCGCTTCAGTGTTCGAGGCCTGAACTGTAACCGGCCGTGCTGCGACACGTCTGATAATGAGTGTCACTTGCAGAGTTGCTTTCTTTCGCTACAATGGTGTAAAACAATGAGCAGAGGGTAAACCGACAGTGCCATTTTGTTGGCTGTTTTGCATAGGCTTTGACATTTGTGTTTGCAGAGCTGGAGCAGAGAGCAAACACTCACAGGAATCGCTCTGTGGGCTGCATGCAAGCGACTTGTTTTGAATTTCAGCTGTTGGTGCATGTGTATACATGCGTGTGGGTTTCACTGTGAGCTGTTTCACTTTGTTTCATTTCCTCCTTGTGTGTCCTGAGAGGGTAACTTTCATGTGAGAACACTCATTTGTAGACAATTAGTTCATTTCAGGTAATAGATTTTAATTTAGCAGCTTTTATCCAAATGCATAATATGATATTACATAATACAATACATGTATGGTGTGTGTGTGTGTGTGTATATATATATACACACACACACACACACACACACACATAAATATATATATAAATGTGCACACACACCAAATGTGTGTACATTTTCATGCATACATTTCATTATTGTATTACATATATTATAGCCTAATATATATTTTTAATCCAAAATGTTGGTGTAATCATCACAATTGTGAAGTTTATTATTATATTAACTAATATTAGAAATGTGTGTGTGTATATATACTAGCAGTTAAAAGTTTAGAAACAGTAAGATTTGTAATTTTTTTTTTTTAATAAGATGGTTTTTTTTATGTTTATCAAAGCAGCTTTTATTTGATCACTAATACAGGAAAAAAAACGATATTGTGAAATATTTTTACCATTTTAAAATGATGGGTTACTATTTTAATATACTTTAAAATATAATTTATTTCTGTGAGGCAAAGCTGAATTTCCGTCAGTTATTGCTCCAGTCTTAAGTGTCACATGATCCTTTAGAAATCAGTTTTTGGAAACTGCTTTTTTTCAGGATTCTTTGATGAATAAAAAGTTATAAAGAACAGCATTTATTAAAAATCTAAATATATTTTCTAACAATATAAATCTTTGTCATCACTTTAAAACATCCTATCTAAATAAAAGTTTTAATTTCTTACAAATAAAAAAAAGAATAAAAACCCTAAACTTTTGAATGGTAGTGTACTATATCCCAAAAAATATGAAGCAGCACAATAGTTTCCTGCACTGATAATCAGCATATGATTTCTGAAGGATCATGTGACACTGAAGACTGGAGAAATGCTGTAGAAAATTTAACTTTGCATCACATGAGTAAATTTGATTTTAATATATATTAAAATAGAAAATTGTTACTTTATATAATATTACACAATATAATTCTTCCTGTATTTTTGATCAAATAAATGCAGCCTTGATGCACTTAAGAAAATATAAATTATTATTATTATTATTATAGGTGTTTTTATTCATTTTACTGTTTTGTGATCTGTGACTGATGGACCATAAAAATGAAAGGAAACACAGCCACATTTAGAGATCGAAGTTCGAACTATTATAGAGGTTTGAATGAGTCCTGTAAGAAAGTATGTTTTGCACGGCCACATTTTCATCAGAAAAAATGTAAACATCAACTTTCTGTTACTTCCATTCCATCATAAATACAATCTGTTCTTTTTCTGTTTCACTACCATTATGACAGAGCAGGCAAAAGCTCATCAGTTTCCAGACACCCACCAACTTCCTCTCTGTCACTGCAGTGCAGTAATGTCTCGTATCGCTGTCCACTGCATACATAACCCAAACGCCTCTTCTTTTCTCACAAGCTCGATCAGCCGGTCGACAGCCGCCCTCATTGGACAAGCTGCCTGAGCAGTACCTAATTGGACAGTGGCCGCGAGAGCCGTATCATCCCCAGGCGTCCTGTATGAGTGATAAAGCCACACAGGTGAGTCAGTGTCACATGCAGTTTGCTTCACAGTTCACATTTAGTAACCCCTAAAATAATTAGACAACTACAGTGTCTGATTGTCATTGCATTAGACACACACATCATATAAGTAGCATCTACAAATCATCGATATAATGCCTCTTTGTTAGAACTAACTGGAGATTATATTTTAGTGACTTATGGTACTAATACTGCTGTTTTACAAACACAGTGATCAAATAGTAATAAAAAAAACAATTCTATTAGTTTAGCATTTTTCTGATATGAATGCTTGTAAAGTGTTTTAAGGCTTATAGCTCAAAATTAAAAATTAAATGTTATTCACAAACGATTTACTTTCTATTATCAGAAATTAAACAAGAAAACATGTTGATTTTCAATGACTGATTTATTTGAAAAAGTGGGTGTTGCATAACAGAACGAAGTCAAGAGTTATAAAATAGGTCTGTGACGTTAAAGGAAAAGGAAAGTTGCTGCAGATATGGAGCCAATGATTAAATTTTTGTTGAAACATTATTATCTGAACTTTTGTGCACTGATGAATCAACCTGAAACATCACACTTAATGTCTGAATTCCATTCATAGCAAAATATTACTCAGATATTTATACCTTTTCTCAGATCCAACTTTACTTTTTCCATAATTTTTGCTCAGTGACTTACTAATTCTAATATAATGCTAGTATTTCACAAACACAGAATGACCATAAGTGACCACATTTTATTTTTTCTTTCTTTAAAATAAATGCTGCTTAGTTTGCTATTTAATTTGTATTTTAATGACATTGTTATTTAGGTAATTCACACACAAGTGATGGGAATCAGCATGAAATGGTTCTCACAACCAGTTTCCCTTCCATAATCTGACATGTTTCCAAGTTTAGTAGTTAAATAATTTATGTGCACCAGTAAATAAAAGTTTTTTTAATATCTAAAATAATGTGCATTAATAAATAAATGCCCTTTTTAATATTTAAAATAATGTGCACCAATAATTTTTTTTTTTTATATATTAAATAATCTGCACTAATGAATAATGTCTTTTTCTAATATCTAAAATAATCTGCACCAATAAATAAATATTTTTTTTAAATATATTAAATAATCTGCACCAATAAATTGTCTTTTTCTTATATCTAAAATAAACTGCACCAGTAAATAATTCACAATATGACCAAAAACATATTTTTGTAATATTTAAAATAACATGAACTCACAAATAAATAATTCAAAATAAGACATATTAATACGTAAATGCCTGGTTTAATATCTAAAATAACATGCAATAATAATTGAAATGTCTTTTGCAACATTAAATAATTCACAATAAGAGCAGAAATGTCTATTCAAGCAAGCACATTGGATTTGTGTAAGCTGAAGGCCGGTTTTGCTCGTTAGCTGAGCTGTTTCTGACTGGTCGAAATGGTCATCTGTGTGTAATGAGGTTTATTCTTACTGGGTTTTGTTTCCTTTATTCATTAGTATCATGAAGTCTTTGAGCGCTCGGTGGTTTAGCTGTGCTGAGACCCCTCGCCTCCCCTGAAACAAAGCCATCACAAAGGCCCGATGTTTCGTGGCAGTCTGCCGTTATAGAAAGTTCTGGCTGGCGTTGTGTGGAGTGAATTCTTTCTGGAGGTGCAGAAGTTTGCACCTGTCGCTCTGTGTGTGTGTGTGTGTGTGTAGGTGTGTGCACATGCTACCTAAGGCTGGAGAGCACATGGCTGTGTGTCTCTGCACCACCTGGTGCTCTCCGACAGCTCTTTGTGTGCCTCAGCTGAGCTGCCTGCAGTGAGATCCATACATATGCTAATCTCTGATCCGGCTCGCGGAGGCCTCGTGCTCCCAGAGCGGCCCGGAATGGCTAAATCAGCCTGTTTCTCTCAACATCTCTCTTCATTCTGCAGAAGCACGCCGAGGCTCTTTGTTTACAGTAGCAGCTTTTGCCATTGTTTAAAGCGCTTGGCGAATTAATGATTGGTGTTTACAAACTTCTGTTGGACTGTTCTTTAGTCAGCATCAAATCAGAATTGACCTTGTTTAATTCCTTAAAGGAACAGTTCACCCAAAATGTACATTTCTGTCTTTATTTACTGAGAATTGTAAATAACAAAAGAATTGGGTCTGATTGAATGCGCACTTGTAGCGTATATTCTTTCAGGTAATATTAATGAACAGGACTTCTGCAGGTCTTAAAAAGGAGTTCATTCTACAATTAGGCCTTAAAAGGTTCTAAATTGGGGCAAAAAGTTACATTTAGTAAGTCATGGCATTAAATGTTAGAAATATAAAATATCTAAACATCCTTAAAATAAGATACATTTACATGCAAATTGAAATACCGTATTAATTTTTGTCTTGGTTTGTTTTCTGAAAAACTGAACAAAATTATTTAGTTGAGAAAACTTGCATTGTAATAAAACAAGAAAATGTATAATAATTTAACAATCTTTAGGCATCTGCACTGGAAAACAACACATTTATTTATTTATGCAATCATAAGGTACAGTAAATATTATTTCCAAATGTGTGTGTGTATTACTATATACCTAATATCTAATATTGGCTCCTGTGGTAAATCTGAGCAAAGGTGGCAGTGAAAATACATCTGCATTGTTTACCCTGTTGATCTTTTATTCTAAACATTCACAAAATTGTAACCTATCTTTGAAGTAAAACAATTGAAAATGGGAAGAAAAACTCATGATGAAATAAATGTTTTTCTCCAATACATGTTGGCCACAATTATTGGCACCCAATTATTGCTACGTAACTTCTCCCAAGATAACAGCTCTGAGTTTTCTCCTGTAACACCTGAAGAGTTTGGAGAACACCTGATAAGAGAAGAGAGATCACTCCAGAATCACTCCAGACCCTTTAGATTACCAGCTCCATGTTGGTTCTCTTTAGTTCACCTCACATTTAGGGTTCAGGTCAGAGGACTGGGACAGCCATGGGGAAAGCTTAATTTTGTCCTCAGTGACTAATTCTTGTTTATTTTGATGTTTGTTTTGAATTATTGTCCCAATAGAAGACCCAACCATGGCCCATTATAAGGTTATATATGAGTATAATCATATATTATATAAGAGTCAGTCAGTTTTAGATTTGTTATCTGTTGGTATTTGATTGAATCCATGATGCCATGTGTCTAAACAAGATGTCCAGGACCTCCAGCTGAAATATAGGCCCACAACATCAAAAACACAGCAGTATACTTTACTGTACACATGGAGTACCTTTTATCCCTGTGTTCACCAAACACATCTTGAGCTTATTTTTTGTATATATATATATATACTTACACAACCTCAAACCCACACTTTATATACACAGTATATATTAGTGCTGTCAAATGATTAATCACATCCAAAATAAAAGTTTTTGCATACATAATGTATGTGTATATATTGTGCATATTTATTATGTGTATATATAAATGCAAACACATACAGGTATATATCAAAGAAAATATGTTGTGTTTATTTATTGAATATGAATATATAAATGTATATATTTTTAAATATTTGTAAAATATATACTATATGTGTGTATTTTTATACATAATAAATATACAATGTACACATAC
The DNA here is from genome assembly GCA_032353835.1 of Enteromius viviparus. Taxonomy (NCBI): domain Eukaryota; kingdom Metazoa; phylum Chordata; class Actinopteri; order Cypriniformes; family Cyprinidae; genus Enteromius; species Enteromius viviparus. Next base: position 1,789,807 of record JAUCNO010000236.1, read on the forward strand.
ATATACATATATGATATAAACAAAAACATTTATTTTGGATAATCGTGATGAATTGTTTGACCGCACTAGTATATATACATCTTAAATACATAACTTTGCATTTTAAATTATATTGAAATATATTTTAGTTTATTCTTTTAAAAGTACACAATGGTGTACTGTACTTGTTTTTCCCACAAGGTTTATGTCGTTACAAACCAGTACGACTTGCTTTCTTCTATCTTTTTTTTTTGTTTTCTTTTTATACATAAGGTGAAAGCTTTTCATTATTGTCTCTTATTACATGTACTATAAAGGCTGAAACGGTTCTAACTATTCCTCAACCCTTAACCTTAGCTTGCTTAGAATTTTATCAGCTGGCATACCACAAAACAGAAGACATTCAAGACAGCCTGGAAGTTCAAGTTGCAACACGACATGTGCAGGTTCAATTGAAAAGCAGTATCTGGGGAAAAGATGCACTTATTTGTGGCAGATACTGTCCGTCTTCTGTGGCTGTCTGTTGCTCCAGGGGTTGTTCATCGCTGTGTTGTGGTTTTGTTCAAAGCGACACGCATGCTGTTTACCAACCACAAATATCCTGTTGTTTTAAGCAAAGTTCACATATGTAGGTCACATGACTTCGATAATATATTTTGCATAGGATGTAACACCATAATCAGCGTTTGCATGGTGAATGTATTTTAACCATGTTTTTACCATGCTTATTGCAGACTCCTGGCTTTTGGACTGAGGATGAAGGAGAGGTTAACGTACACAAGCGCTCGGCATCATGGGGCAGCTCTGACCGTCTCATAGAGGTGGGCATGAAAAAAGTTTTTGCGTATGAAAAGTATTTCAAGTGATGGGTGGTAATGTGTTTATAGAAATACTCTGGGCGTATAATTGGCTTCTTTTCCCATAATGATCCTCAAACATACCCACACATTATGTCTTGACTTGCCATTATTAGCTCTTATGCACTTGCAAAGTCAATTTGGGAATGCCAAGCTGTGGCAATATAAACTTCTTGTCAAAAAGCATTGTTTTGTGAAAGCTGTGAGGTTAGGTACAGCTGTTTGGTTAATTATAGGCCATGTCATCTTGTATACATTAGTTGTCTTAAAGCTTAGATTTTATGTCACTGTTTGTTTGTTCCTTCCATCTTTTGTTGATGGTAAAAATATGATTTCCAGATCGCAAAACTCCGTCAGCAGCTCCAACGCAGTTTGCAGGGCAGCCGTAGTATCAAGCAGAAAGAAGAAATGATGCAGATGAATCCAGCTCAGGTACTGAACAGCTGCCTGTTGGGTGACCTTTATTTATGATCAGAGAGTATTTTTACTTTTGAACCGTAGTAAATAAAAGGGGTCAGTATGATTTTTCTCTTGTGCTCACCTAGTCTGCAATTATTTAAATAAAAAATGTGGTAAACAATATTGTAAAATATAAAAAATTAAAAAATTTTCAGCTTAAATTATTATAAAATGTATTTATTCTTGTGATGTATTATAAAAAATACACACATACTGTATATATATATATATATATATATATATATATATATATATATATATACATTATATATATTTCAAAAAGAATAAAACCCATCAGTAACTACTACAAGATTTAGTATTTGTTACCGCAAATTAGTTAAACAAGCCCTTTAAGTGATATTTAATGCTTAATTATTCATAAGGGTTGATATATGAACTGATTTTGTCATAATTAAGGTTCAATCATGTTATGTTTCCTGTAAACCCGTATCAAACTAACCCCTTACAAAGTATAACCTATAGCCCTACCACATTGTTAAAATGAAAGTCTTGTGTATTTAGTCTCCAATACACCGATTGCACAGACAGACAGCAATAGGACAACCCATTATGTTAAATATGTGTGTGTCAACCAGCGACCAGACAATCACTTCAAAGATGCCACTCATGCAGAAAACCAATTAGTGATATGTTTTAACATTTGCATAATAAATAGAAACAATCCACAGGCGCTGTCTACTGGACACCGAGCTGTGCTGTGTGTTTCCTGCACGGGATGTTTGCGCAAGAATGTGACGTGTGACAGCTCTTGGCAGCAAAGGGTAAGAAAGTGACCTTTGCTTGGTTGTGCGTGCAGTAAACATCTTGTCACATGTGCCAGTATGAAATATGGCGGGTTTCAGCTGCTCCAAGAACAAATGCAGAGGAATAATCACAGATTTATTTCAAATGCTGGGTGTTTGTGTACACATACAGCAATGTGAACATCCTCCTTGCATTTTAGATTCATTACACTAAATTACATTATCCACTGACCTGCATGAAGGAGCATAACCATCACGCATTTGGGGTTTAGTGGCCATACATCTTCTTCTATAGCTTCCCCTGGTTTTACAGCACATCCAAATGTGGTTCATCCAGCAGGGGGGAGGCTGTACATGAGAGGCTATGGCCTGGGGCGCAAGACCCTGACTGAAGTCTGCTAATGAGCCTCTACCACACAGCTGAGTCACTCCATTCATTAAGACAAAACGGGCACTGCACTGCCCACTGTATCTATTCCACTTTTAATGATGCTAATACAGAACGATAAAATACTTTGCATTTGCTTTCCAAGTCAATTCTATATTTATTTTACAGGGCAGTAATATAGATATCAGAAATATAGCCTATACATATTTAAGTTTCAGGTTTTTTCTTTTAATCAGTAGGGCTAATTAAACCAGCACAGCACTTCTGGCCCATCAATATTTATGACTTCTCACCTCTTTGGCTCCGTGTCAGTTGCACAATTGTGTAAACTATTTTTTGCAGCATTACAACAGGAAGGGGAATTCAATATTTAATGCCAATTAGAAAGACGTGCTTTGAGTAGAAGTAATTAAAGCCGCTATTTTACGGTTTGCTTTAAAAGGTTATCGTTAAATATTAGAACACATAGGGACGACTATGCATGTAGAGTAAGACGAGGTCAGGGTTTATGCGAATACAAAATATTAGTTAATGATCATAGTGGGCAAATATACCATAGTGCTAAACATAACCTAAATTAGTTTAAATGTCTTAGGTCTGCTTTTTTGAATCGGCATGTTCTTTTAAAATGTTTTTTTTTCTTTTACTTCTCAGAAGAAAATCGAGTTTTGAAGTAAGAATGATGTTCTGATGCCCTCTTGTGTTTGGATTGAAACTTTTATTCTGAAGCGACTGGACAGACATTACATTTCTTGGTTCCAATCTAATTCAACCGGATCCTGACACTCCGTGGTATTTTACGTACAATTATATAAATATAGAGAGAGAGAATATGTATTGTTTAATTTTATTGAGCGCATGTTAATTGAATTTGATTCCAAAAAAGTGCAATCATATCTACCAAAAAACTATATCAAATTGCTTCTTTCTTAAAATTTATGAAAAATAGGCTAACATTTACTCTACATCTATTTAATGTATGAATTCCTCAGCTACATTGCACGAGACACCTGAACTAAAGGCGCGCGCGATTAACACGTGGCTTGTGACGAAGGATTAGGTGGGAAAAACATACTTTTTTTGGAATGGCTGAGGAGAAAACAAAACCATAAATTCTTAACATCCGCTAAAGAAAACTTTTTGCCACTACTGCAAACGTAACATAAAGCGATATATGCAATCACACAATACGTTTGTTCTATAGTTTAAAAACGTTTGAAGGAGTTTTGGAAGTTAACTCAGAAATAATTGGTGAATGACAGTGGACTGATGTGTTTGCGTAACTTACCCAGGACTACCCATCGGTGAAATAATCCATATAATAAGCTAACTACTCGACGTCGAACAAATGTCTTGTTGAGTTGATGA
>JAUCNO010000236.1:1793721-1805444 GCA_032353835.1 Enteromius viviparus
GTGTATATATATATATATATATATATATATATATATATATATATATATACATACAAAACTTTAAACAAGGTGTCATTAGAAAGTTATCTGAAATGTTTTAATTCTATTCCTCTAAAAAAAAAATATATATATATATATATATATATACTGTATATATGAAATAATAAATATTGTGTAAAATTATTTAAAATATAAAAAGAAAATTTACTATTAAATTCTTTTTAAAAATTCATATTAACAACAAAAATCTGAACAATATATTTTTAATTAATTTATTAATGTCAATACCTTTTTTATGTTTTCATTTTATTTTAAACTGTTTAAATTCTATTTAAACAAAAAAAGAAAAAAATCTTTGCATCTTTGATTTGGCCAACAAAATATATCAAAAGAAAAGGAAAAAAAACTATTGAAGTTTATCTTAATTACTAATTAATATTTTTGTTTTAACATTTTTGTGTTCAATTTTTTTCATTAAAATAAAAAAAAAGAGTTTGATTTTAAAAAATGTATAATATAAAATAATAATATAATGTATAGATGTAATAATGTAATATACAGCTATATAAAACGGAGATATGCTAGAACATTTTTGGCTTATGGTCCTTTAATCATATCGTATTAGTATTAGGTTTGGGCACATCTGATGTATGTATTATTATTTTTTTTTATATAAAATCCTATTATATGTGGAAAAACCATAATGATTCTTAAAAAAACAGCTATGTTTCCTTGAAGCAAAATGTGATTTCAGATTTTTGATTACTGATTGTTTTTGTGACATTAACCTTTACATACAGATTTACTAAATTCAGACTTTGATATTAATCAGGTTAAATTTTGTTTTCCAGCCAAAGCATCTCTCTGCATCTTCTTTTAACACGGTCCCGTCCAGAGACTCCAGACCCGTCATCTGTCGAATGCCCAGCTATAGTGACTGTGTTAACCAGGAGCTGGAGAATGTCTTCATCTGTGAAGACCGGGGGAGAGAGGAGGAGAAGGTACACACACACACACACAGTCAGACAGACAATCGTTTCAACTTTGTAACCCTTCTGTGATGATGTATGTGTTTGTCCTCAGGCTCTAGAGGTACGGGACGGCGGTCGTGCTCCAGTTCCCCCTCTTCATCACAGTGATCTTCACACACACAGTGCTGAGACGCAGATCTCCTGCTGCTCTCCTGCCACTGACACTGAGAAAGGTAGAGATCGTAACACCTCACTGTGCTCTGCTGTTTTCACAGTATGTTTACAGAAGGTTTGCATAAACAGACGCTTGATTTGTGCTCTCAGATTACAGGTGTGGTTCACCTCTGCCTCAGTTTTCCAGCTCTCCTAAACCCAACAACAGTTACACCTTTAAACGTGAGCCTCCCGAGGGCTGCGAGAAGGTCAAAGTGTTTGAAGATCTCATGTAAGTGTACTGTAGGCTTTCTTAAAATGCCTTGCTTTCTGCTTTTTATAAAACACTCCTCCTGGATTTTTGTTGTGCATGTCAAGAGAGCATGCTTTGGTTTTTGTGTTTTCTGCTACAAGACGTCTGCTGGTAAAACAGCTCAGTGGAGTTCAGTTTTGATGACTTCAGTTTAAAGCATCGTGCTTAGACATGTTTTTTTTTTTTTTTGACAGTATGATGACTTTTCTAATTCATTTGTTATTTTTAAAAAGGTTTGTATATTTACAGTAATATAACATGCACATTCATTTTGTTAGGTATTTGCTATGGTATAAAAATAATTGTAATTGTATATTTATTTATGATAAAAATTACATATAAAATGACAAATTAATAACAATATATATATTAGTGCTGTCAAACGATTAATCGCATTCAAAAAGCGTTTTTGTTTACGTAATGTGTGTGTGTGTGTGTGTATTTATTATGTATATATAAATACACACACATACATACATGTAAAAAATAAATATATGTTATGTTTTTATATACACCATCACTGCTTAAAAAAATTAAGGGAGCATCTAAACAGCACAATGTTATTTTATTGTTCCCTTTATTTTTTTTTAAGCTGTATATATATATGAATATAAATATAAAAATGTATGTACTGTACATGTAAATATTTTCTAAATCTATACTGTGTGTATTAATATATATACACAGTACACACACATATATTATGTAAACATAATAATACACATAAATATGCATACATCTTTTTTTCTTAAGAAGTGATGATAGTATTATTAAGTTTAGTATTGACATATATAACATTTACTAAGAATTTTTAACTATATAATTTGTTTTATTGGTTATAATAGTAATAATATAGTTGTATTACAAAGAACAATTTTTAGCCAGAAAGCTAATGTGTTTATATTTACAGTATTACATGTACTGTAATGTTAATAGTATGTGCTATGTTATAAAAAAAATATATTTGATTACAATTATATATTTGGTATTAATGTGTGTTTGTGTGTTGTTTAAATTTTTTTTTATATATGTAAAGGCATGTACTATTTTTGTTCACTTTTTTTATGGATAATAGCGTTCATAATAGTTTATATTAATAGTGACATATACTGCATGTATACATAAATATGATTGTTTTTATATATTACTCATATGAATGCTTTTATTTCTGTGTAGCACTTGTAGGACACAAGGCTTTCCCATCTTCTCCTGCCCAGACAGAAACAAGGTGAACTTCACTCCGAGCGGCTCGGCCTTCTGTCCGGTCAAGCTGCTGTGTTCCTCTCTGTTCCCGTCAGAGGATGCTGCTCGTCCCAGTTCAGGCCAGACGTCTGGTTCATTTGCAGATCTGCGGCCCGCGTCGTCTGAATGCTGCAGTATCAGGAAGTGCCTGCTGCTCAGTTAGCCAATCACAGCTCAAGACTTTTCTAGCGATTTTCTAGGAAGTTTTTGTGGTTGAACAAAAGGACCATTATGTTGAACTTTGTCTTGGAGTTTCTTGTAATTCTGCTGGAATGCACAAATCTTTACTTAACCTTGCAGCACATCCTACTAACCAGGTAAAACGCATTAGATATGTCATAACCAACAGCCAAAAACTGCTTCATGCGTCAACAATACATAACTCAGGTTTAACTTACCATTAGGGCTGGATGATATAGCTAACTAATTATATTTCAATATTCATCTGTTTTTTTTTTCCTCTAGAAGACTGTCATTGTGTTCCCTGCAAAATGGTTGCAATATATATTGTGCATATTTAATATGCTGCCCAGCGGTCACGTTCATATGTTTATTGAACAGTAAAAATGGCATTGTGTTTTTAGCCTCTTTTAGTCATGTGACACTGTTATGGTGTATAAATATGACTGCTGGATGCTCACATTAAAGTGACATTTTTCAAAATATAATGTTTGCATTCAGTGTTTTACTCCAACTACGTGCTTTAAAAAAAATGCATTTATTTGCTTGGGTGATTTTTAATGTTTACATTAAACAGCATTCTACATAATAAATAATTGTAACGTGCACTATATTAAATCTAGTTGGTATTAAAACTTCCATGACTATTAGTTAGCATATAGATCCAGAAACACAAACATTATTTAGATTGTTCGAAGACTAAATTATTTATATATATATATATATATAATTATACATTTTTAGTGGTAGTATGTAAGTTGTGTATGCACATTGGTAAATTCACACTATTGGATGAAATTGAAATGATTTTATTCATTTTATGCCATTCAGGATTACAGTCATATTAGAAACACAAAGGTACAATACAAAATATTGTAAATTATATGGTGTTTTTTAGGTGTATTGGGATATGATTTATGGTCATGCATATTTTACTTTGTCTAGTAAAGCACTGAACTGACTTCAGTAAGGCCTTTTGGTCTCACTGTGTGTTTTGTCATGTGGAATCACATTTACAAATCTTTATTATGTTTTATTGCACTTGCATGTTTGTAGTTTAATATGTATGGTGAAAAGTAATTTGTATCAGTTTTCAGGCACACGAACACATAATCAGCACTAAGAAATGCAATTAACCAACGCTTAACGCTTACTTCATACGACCTGTTTGACCAAGTTTGGTATTCATGACAAAAATAATAGTCAGGTTCTGGAAGTAAAAATCTTTTCTCTCTTAACGTTTAAACCTGCCATGAGCTCTGATGTTTTATTATTATACATGCTTTTAGGCACCACCATTAGAAATAAATAAAAAAAATAAAACCCTTCCAGAACCAAACCTGTATAAAGACAGCACAGTCGCTTTCTATAACATAATCTTAAATAGCGGTACATTTATGTACACCATAATAGCTGCTTTCACATCAGGTAAAGTTTCCATAAGATAATATATATAATATTCATTAAAACAAATTAATTGAACGATTGTAATAAAGTCCTCTCATATTTAAGGCTTCTGAAATGCAGCATTAGTTTTAGTTGACGGCACTAAAGACTACTTAAATAACATTTGCAAAAATACTTTCCATTTCTTTCAGATCTGATCAAGGCAACATCTAAAGGAAATAAATCTGAGATCATGCAAATTCACAACATAAAACCCAAACTACTCACTGTTGCTGATAATGCTGCGTCATTTTTGTAATACAAGAAAATCCACAATGTTATGGCAAATCAAACTGCCTTGACAATACTAGCAAATGGAGAATGAATCAAGGCCAGAGTGATTATTATTAGTTTCCTTTGGCAGCAAATATGTCTTCATTAAATAATTAAGGTTAACTGCTATGGCATAAAGAAATCAGTGCTGAAATCTGTCTCTCATGTGAACTGTCGGTTGTGCGACAAGAGCGTAAAGTGCATCTGTATCAGCGCAGATCAAGCGTTCAGGAGCTCGTGTTCTTCATCGGTTCGGCCGATCGCGTCTGGGTTTGACAGAGGATCCAGGTCAGCAAACAGACTGAACCAAGCAGAGAGATCTTTTGAGGTATCTGTAAAAAAAAAAAAGAATTTGTATTTTTGCATATATTGTTGTGCATTTCTAAAGTTAGAGGTAGAAATATTTCCTTAGAAATCAAATTTCATTTAATGAATGGGGGTGGCATGATTCATAGATTTTCAACTGAAAATGTATCACTTTTGTATAAGAAATCAATCTAGTGTTAAGTGTTAAATTCTGTAATACTGTAAATGCATCTTTTGTCATAATGCAACACAATGGATCATTCATGTTTACACTCTCTATACTTGTTATGACTGACATACCATAAATGACTCTGATCATATTTACCTTTCACTGCCGGCTTGGAAGAGATTTGACTTGCTACAGATGAGTTTTCAGGAATATTCTGTGGAATGGCTGTTGTCCAACCTGGAATACAGATGATATTTAAGAGCATTTACAATGGAAATACACCACATGTTTGGGATTGCAAACAGACACACTTCAGACTTCACCCCTCAAAGTCGAAACTGCAAGATGCAAACTCTGTCTGAATTCTGGAGTGGAAAGGGGCTTCCTATTAGATGCCTTAGAACTCTGAGATCCGCCAGTGAGCGACGCCTCATCGTACCATCCCAAAGAGGCACAAAATCTCTTTCCAGAACATTCTCTTACACCGTTCCTGGCTGGTGGAATGATGTTCCCATCGCTATCTGAAATGCCAACTCCCTTCCAACTTCCAAATGACTTTTTGCTTCTTTAGGACTTAACTGCTTAATGTTTTCCACACCTGTAAGTCGCTTTGGATAAATGAATAAATGTAAATATTAAATAGTCTTAAAGACAGTTTTAGAATGCTGCAATAGAATTCAAATAAACCCGCTTCTTCTGAACATTCTAAAGTATCCTGTAAAAATGTATCATGTTTCCACATAAATATAAAGCAGCACAATAGTTTTCAACATAATCAGAAATGTTTCTTGAGCAGCAGATCAGTTTATGTCAGTATGAGAATGACTTCTGAAGGATCATGTGACCCTGAAGACTGGAGCAGTGATGCTGAAAATTAAGCTTAGCATCACAGGAATAAATGTTATAGTTTTACTCTAATTTTGATCAAATATAATCTTGCAAATCTTTTAAGAATATTTTCAAAAACGTTAAAAGTATCGTACCAACCCAACTTTTGAACACTAGTGTTGTTTGTTCCATAATGAACTATTATTCAGTAACACTTTACTATAAGGTGTCATTAGTTAACTAACATGAACCGACAATGAACACTACATTTATTACAGTATTTATTCATGTTAGTTCATATTAGCTAAAAGTGCATTAACTAATTGTTCAAGCATTGTTTTTGTAGAGTGTTATCGTATCGTTCATTATTTCAGACAGAAGAAACAGTCTCAAGCAGACTTTCTGGTCAGAGGTTTCTGCTGACCTGTGGACTGCAGGTCGTTCATGTTCTGGTCGAGTAGTTTGGAAGGCAGAAAGAAAGCAGGCTCTTCCTCAGACGGCTGCATCTCTGCACGGCTGCCTCCAGCCGGATCATCTTCCCCAAACACCTCGTGCCATTCCTGTGAGAAACCTCCTTCCTCCAGAGAACTGCTGCCCAGAATCTCATTCAACAAACTCAAGCCATCCTTCTCCTGAACGCCAGAGAAAGCCTCATCATTTCCTGTGAATACAGTGGCATTGGTTCGAGGATGAAACCTCACTTCACCTGTGGATAAAACTCAGCTTTTATAAACGCTTTTACCTGTTTGCATCAGCTTACTGCTCAGAGTATCTTCTTCAATCAAAATCAACCTGAAAGAGAAGAGAAGATATGAAATGAGCGATTAGAGGTTTATACACGTCAAACTACAAACCATGAGGACAGAACAGCTCCTACGTTTCCTCTGTGTTCTGACTCGTCTCCTCATCTTCTGATTTTGCCTTCGTTTTCTTCTTTGCTTTTTTCTTTGGAGCTTGATCTGAACCCTGCAGTATCAGACACAACAGATTTGTGCATCATAATATCACTGCTTGTGTGTCTAAATGATGAAAGATGGGTATTTAATAAACGTAACCGTTATCTTATCACAGATCTGAAACAACTGCCTCTTTTGGAATGATTAGTCAATAAGCAGCAGGTCTCTGTTGTGACAATTTGCCCCATATCATATTAAAACATTTTTCTACTGCTGACAATATCAAGAGGATATTATAATTGAGAACAGAGACATCCAATCCTCACTCTGTTAGTTTTTGGTTAATTTAATGCACCCTTCCAAAATAAAAACAGTTAAAAAAAAAAAAATCATAAAAAATAAAAAAAATCGCACTGATCCTAAAAATCTATTTTTTTTCTAAAATAAGCCATTCAAAATAAATAATTACATAAATGTGACCCTGGAGAACAAAACGTCAGATATCGCTGGGGTATATTTGTAGCAAAAGCCAACAATACATTTTATGGGTTAAAATTATCCTTTTTTTATGCCAAAAAGCATTTGGATTTTAAGTAAACATCATGGTTCATGAAGACATTTTGTAAATTTTCTCCCGTAAATACATTAAAACTTAATTTTTGATTAGTAATTTGCATCGCTAAGGACTTAATTTGGACAACTTTAAACGACAACTTTTTTTGCACCCTCAGATTCCACGTTCAAACACATATTTCAGCCAAATATTGTCTTATCATAACCTTATTTATTCAGTTTTCAGGTTAAATTTAAATTAAAAAAAATTTAATTTTCATTATTTGATTTTTTTTGTGATCTAGGGTCACAAATGTAAATACAAAATGTAAGAATCATGTTTATTTTAAACTAAAAAATATCTAAATAACAAAAAATAAATAAAAAAATAATAAATAATGAATCTTGAAAATTGAAAAAAAAATTATAAAAATTATAGTTTTAAGACAAAATGAGAGCCATGGAAGTACATACACATATTCATATGAATATTATCAAACTTTTATATAATGATATTCATTTCTTCTGAAAGCTCTCACCCCCAGAGCTGAAGCCTCATGAGTCTGGCAGCCTTTGAAGCTCTCATGAATAGCAGCCATAGTGTGAGAAGTTTTCTCCCAGAAATGTAGCAACGTGGTCTGAAATAGAAGAAAGACTGATATTTATCCTCATGACATGTCTTTCTGGAAGGCTTACTTCTGAGATATAATAATCTTTAACAATTTACTGAGATAACAATAATAAATAAATGATAATAACAACACAAACAATAAAAAGTAATAAAAAAATAAATATATTATTTATAGAAGGGAAAAAAATTAAATACATTTAATTTAATATAGTTAAATAATATCTCTTAAATGTAGGCTATTTAAAAAACAATTGCATATAATAAAATGCATCAAATTTACAATACTCATTAAATAAATAAATCCATAAGCAATCTAAAAGATGGCATTAAAATGCACACCTGATATGTTGTCAGAACGTGTGAGAGCAGATTACAGCGACTGGCTCCGAGCAGATCAACCTTCTGACACACATCATTCTTCAGTTTGTCAAAACCTGTCTTGGTATGACGCACCTGAGTTTGAACCTGAGGGACAGAAAAAAGATGAAGCTGCTGTGCATCAAAAACACCAAGCAGAAGAAAGAAGAGGTAACAGAGACATATCTAGAGCTGCTAGCAGACTAGCGCTACAGTAGATGAGAATGATTAGAAGAACGTTACTACTCCTGCTGGAGAAACGCTTTCATTGCAGTCCCTTCCAGGCTGAGACTGACCTTACGGAACTTCTCCATCTGCTTGTGTGTGTCGGGGTCCAGCTCCTGAGAAACATCCTTCATCCACAGCAGAGCTCCTCTGTACTCGGTCCGTGACTGCTCCATCCTGTTCACCGTCAGCCATGTGTCAGAAATGGCTCGGTAACGAAACGTCTCCACCTCCTGATACAGACGGCCCAGAGGACCTCGCAGTGCCAGCCTGCAGAGAGAAACCAATAAACCAAATAAAGAAGAGGAGTTCCCAAAACAATCACTTCTGACTGAAAGCTTGAGGAGACCTTTGCTGTGAAGAGAAGCAGAGAGCTTTCCCAGTAGCTTGCATGATCTTTCCAGCGCGACTTTTGTCCTGAGAGCCCAATGAACGCAGGAAGCGACCCAGTTCATTCTCCTCCTGCGACAAAACTGAAAAGAGCATCAGAATTTAGCCACATACATACGGCTTCTTTGAAATAATAAATCATGACTGAAATATAGCTTTAAAATTTGAAACTGGACTTTCTTACAAATAAGTCTTTTTGAAATACGCTTTTGAGATTTGAATTACACTACAAGTGCAACTTATCAAATACATGACATACTATATCTGATTTAAATGTTAAACATGTGAAGGTCATAAAAGATTATTCCAGTGATCAGTTCCAAGTGCAGAGTTCTGTGCATTTCTTGTCTTAATAAACAGAAGTAGTAGAAGACTTATACTTTAAAAAAATATTATGGAAATAATATATAAAAAAAAAAAGACCCTTTACTGCATGTTATTTACTGCACAATAAAATATATTTCAATTTATTTGATATGCAGTTGCTTTTTTTGACCCACTTAATCCAGTAAATATTTATATGTAATTGTACATGTAATTTAATAATTACTTCTGCTCTCTTATTATACTTATACACAGTGGCACTTCCATGTGACCAATTGATACGTGTCTGTTATGGATTTGAATATATGTATATATATATATATATATGAGTTTACATTTGTAATGATTAAATGACAATTTAGTACCTTTAAAATATAAATATTTTTTTACTTTAAATTTAAATGAAACATCAAACAACACACAGTCAACATTACTCAACAAAATCAAAATAAATGTCATTTTTAAAATATGATAAAAGATTATTAAAACAATTATTTAAAATGTACTTTAAACTAAAAAAACAACACTAGACTTAATAGTATGTGCATCCTAAAAATGAAATAATTAAGTATTAAAAGTGCACTTGCGCGTTAGGTAAAATGTCATACTATACTCTTTAAAGTACACTTACATGACCTTGGATATCATAGGGAGCAGTTCTCACTATAAACTAGTTGCTTATATTATTAAGCTTTTTATTGGTGCTTAAAGCACATATTCCGCATCCTACTTAATGCCTAAACTTAACTATCTTACCAACTATTAATAAATAGCCAAAAGTTGAAATAGTATTTTAATAGTGACCTTTAAATAAAGTGTGACTTTAAAGCCCCTGATATTCTAGTATCTGCAAGTTTTTTTATGACTTTTAAGCTGCTCTTTCTCAAGCTATTTATAAACTTGTACAGTACGTTGCATTACTTTTAATAAATGTGCGGATTTGCAGTTAACTTACAGCCGATTCTTCTTTGATACTGCTCAATCACCTTAAGGAGCTCCATGCATGTTCTCTGTACTGAATGAAACACCTGAAGGGAAGCATGATAGCACATTCATCACATGACCATCCGGTTCATTCAGAGCCAGAAGAAAGTTTGTACTGGTTCCATTCCTCACCTCCAGTTTAGCGTCCAGATCAGCATCGGAGGCAACAACATGCTCATCTTCCTTCTTTCCTGTGACTTTGATCAGTGTTTGTTTGGTTTTCCAGTATTTCTGCTGGAACTTATTGACCACAGATGATTCTTGACTTTGGAGAAACTGATCAAAATGAGAAATGCCTCTGCAAAAACATGACAAGCTAATTATGAAGGCATCTCGTTCGAGGCAGATATTTTATAATAAATGTCTGCATACTCACTGGTTCCCTTTCTCCATGTTTATCAGGTATCTGAAATTTAAATGACATTAATTCATTACAGCTATAGTAGTCTCACATTTAATAGTTTAACTCATTGTTCTAGTTTATATAAGATAATTAGCCATTGTGTTACTGAAAATGCTAATGTTTATCATTGCACCTTGTAAATCAAAAATAATAAACTGAACATAAAGGCCTCTTCTTTATCTTAAACGTCCCTTTTATACCATATTATCTTAATCACTATGATTGATAACATCTAAACTACCGTGCACAAATCTCTCACGATATTCAACTGTATGTAGGCTTATTCTCACATCCGTATTTCATTCTCTGCCGCACCAATACAAACACTAATACTGTCATTACGCAACCGCTACAGTAAAAACAGGAAACGATCTGTTTCTAATAATAATACTAAATTTGATCATTTTGATACTCACCTTATGAGCTTGGATCCCGGCTGCAGATGTTTAAGACATACTGTAATAGGAAAATAAAACGCTATATGTGCATCACTGCGCGTTTTTGGGTGCGCGTGCTCGCAGATGGACTGGTGACGTCATGCGCAATACTGCACGAGCGCACTGCGAACATAGAGGAGGAATGAGCGAGTGGAGTGACTACATCTAGAGTGGGGAAAAAAGGCACTCTAAATGCGCTGTTTTGGTAGTTCTGTAAGCTTTTATGATGTTATTATTACACTTTAGGTTTTCGTAGTTTTAAAACGCTATTAATGTGTCTTTTTTACCAGTGTTGACCCCTAGGGTTCATGCAGACGTTATCTTGTGGTGCCTGTTACTTTTCTCATCGCTTATTGAATAGACTAATCACAGTCGTGTGCGTTTAAAGATGCTAAAGAAGCCTAATTTTTAAATAAATCTTAAGATATATATACATAGTATATATATATGTATGTATATATATATATATATATGTATATGTATGTGTATGTATATATATATGTATATGTATATATATATGTATATGTATATGTATATGTATGTATATGTATATGTATGTATATGTATGTATGTATATGTATGTATATGTATGTATGTATATGTATGTATATGTATGTATGTATATGTATGTATATGTATGTAT
>JAUCNO010000236.1:1825346-1839851 GCA_032353835.1 Enteromius viviparus
CATGTGACTTTCTCATAACCACCTGCATTTGGTAGTTATCAGTGTATTTCAAAAGTACAAAATAGATTTCACTATTTCAATCA
This sequence comes from Enteromius viviparus, assembly GCA_032353835.1. Taxonomy (NCBI): domain Eukaryota; kingdom Metazoa; phylum Chordata; class Actinopteri; order Cypriniformes; family Cyprinidae; genus Enteromius; species Enteromius viviparus. The sequence continues at coordinate 1,825,430 of JAUCNO010000236.1, forward strand.
CTATTATAATCATTATAACTATTTTCTTATTAGAAATTATGGTATTTAACTGTAAATTCAAATTAAAATCGTAAAACTATTGACAAAACAAAAATTATGATATCATATTTTTCACGGTTTTATACTAGCAACCACAGCTGCCGTTTTTTTACTGTAAATTTTACAGATTTCTTTTTACAGTGTAACATTTTTTGCCATAAAAGAAATAAAGGTTTTACCGTTATTTAACGTTAGAATTTCGGCAACCCCTGCTGCCAGTATATTACCGTAAAAATAAAATTAATTATTTGCTATGTGCTGCTTTTGCGGAATCCATGATTTGTTTTTCAAGGTTCTTGGATGAATTAAAAGTTTAAAAGGACAGCATTTATTTGAAATATAAATCTTTCGTAACATTACAAATGTTATTGATTCCACTTTTGAAGAATGTGTTGCGTCCTCGCTGAATACAATTATTAATTTCCTTCCAAAAAATAAAATAAATAAAAAAACTTACAGACCCAAACTTTTGAATGATAGTGAACATTACGAGAGTGAAAAATAAAGTCACAAAAGTTTAGATTTTTCGGAGTGAAATATGACCTGATCCTGTTTTTGACAGATTTGGTGCTCTGCGCACACACACACACACACACACACACACACTCATCTTTCAGTTTCTAGCTCAAGGCACGGCAGTCTCAGATAACTCTCTAGCTCATCCCACATGTGTTTAGCATAAAACTGCACACAATGCACCGCCTTCTGTCTCGCTCTGCTTTTTCTGCCTTATCTTGGAAGTGTTTGGCAGGCAGACTGTCAGTTTCTATCTAGCGCTGCTTCCATCTGTTTTCGTCGAACAGTCCACCATTTCATCTCGTGTTTCCGAATTCTAGTTCCATTCTCCTGTGCTGTCTTTATCTTTCTGCTCAGTTTCACAGCCTGTACACTTGGTCTTAAACAGATGAGCATTGCACGAGCAACACCAAGACCATTGTTTTGCTGTTTTTTTTTACTTTGAAGTTGCCCTCAAGTCTGTTGCTATTTTAATGTGTTTTAACGTTTTGTATGCAGTTTTTTGGGGGGGACCGAGATGGTGAGATGTTTTTTAAAAATAAATGAATAATTTTATTTTATTTTTTTCTAAATGAGCTTTCATCCAGTTTCTAACACAGCTCTAAGTGAATGAAAACATCCTGCTTTGTTTTAAATCTGAAAGTGCACAGTGTATTAAGTTATTCTGCTTCAAAAGAAACAGTCGACTCAGAATCATTGAAAAGAGCCGTTTTATCATGACATCAATATGAAACATTAACACATTGCCCATCACTTGGTTGCCTTTTTGAGTCTGAATAAAAATGCAAATTCATTCTTTGCCACTAGGGGGCGCTTTTGTAGCTTAAAACACTGCTTTAAATTAAATGACCAATCACAAGAGGAGGTTGGAAAAATGAATGTTAAATTAATGTTTAGGAGTTAAGCAAATATGTTAAAAATAAATGTATATTTGAAAATGTGTTTTTTGACCTTACATGCATCTCAACCTGTTGCTGGGTACTCCCAAAACCTAAATACAAGCTTTTTATTACCCATAATAGGGGCACTTTAAATTAATCAATGGTCACAGTAAAGATATTTATATGACGACATTTTTAATATGAGATTTATAATATAATATATAAAAAAAAGTAATATATTTCTCATTTTCTCCTGGCTTTACCTTCAAGGCCACAGGTCTGTGAGCAGTCTGACCATTCTGACCAATCAGAGAGCTGGCAGTTGACTGGACACTCCACTGTACAGGAAGCATTCATCTGCCATTTCTTCTCTAAGCGCAGCTGCAGACAAGAATAAGACAAGAAATAAGCATTCATGAAAAAATGATTTTTTTTGTACTGAGTGTAGCTGTGTTGTACACTAGAGAGGTTTGTAACCCTGATAGAAAGTGGGTTGCTTGAAAACTGGGTTACAGGGTTAATATGCCATGCATATGTTTCTCGTCCACAGGGTCTAATTAAAGTGACCAGAGCTGCCGGGTTTTGACTGATCTTTTGCCATCTCTTTTCACATTAACCTACAGTTTAAAATGGCACGAAATAACCTTGCTTCTTTTCCACTTGATCTCAACATCGTATTAGTAGATATAACATCATAAAAATATACGTAAAGATTTAAACATTACTTTTTTGTGTATTAGTAGTGTTTGCGAAGGCATATTTTAGAGGAATATACAGTTTAGTTTAGGGTTAGTAAAATGTAACTGTTTTATATAAATTGATACTTTTATTAAGGATGCACTAAATTCATTTAAACAGACATTTTTAAGTTTTAAAAGAATCTATTTCATATAAATGCTGACCTTTTGAAACTTCTATTCATCTAAGAATCCACAGAAAAATGACCTTAGTTTCCTCTAAAATATTAAGCACAACTGTTTTCAAACTGTGTAAATCAGCATATCAGAATGATTTCTGAAGGATCATGTGTCATCACTGGAGGAATGATGCTGAAAATTCAGCTTTAATCACAGAAATAAATAAAAATGTTAAAGTATCTAAAATATAAAAAAGTAAAAATATTAATGTAGTTCATTTAAATGTTAAACGTGATCATTTAAAATATTACTGATTTTTCCTTTTGAGCAAAACATGAAAAATGGAAGCAAATCCTTTGATTTATACAGTATATATAACAATTAACAATTTTACTATTAATATGTAGAAAATGTCAATGTATTTTAATAAACTTTGTAAACTATATATTTAAGAAAATCTCTCAATGATTTCCAATGATGGAATGTTCACTAGTTTTTCAAGAGGTTTTTCATTAGCACAGAATCAAAGTGTAATACCCAAACTTTCCTAAAACTTTACTCTAGCCACAACTGCTGAGTTAAGAAAATAATGAAATTCACAAGAGGCAGCATCTGTAAATAAATGCACAAACCTCCTCACAGTACTTGAGGTCAACAGATTTGCCATCACTTCTAACACAGTCCAGCATCCTCGTCTTGAGACCGATTCCACACACAGCGCTGGCACTTAATTGGCACGTGCTCCAGTCTAAGAGAACACACACACACACACACACACACAGACAGACTTCTCATTAAACTACCAGTGTGGGTCAGAGGTTGCTTGCGTCCTTCTTCTTACGTCCGGTTTGAGGACACAGTCTCCCCGCTGTGCTTCACTTTGACGCTCTTGGAGGGGAATCATGAATGAAGTCTAAGCAGATGGAGGAAGCAGCTCCAGTAATGATCCAAACTCTTGAATGACTCATTCAACTCAAAACAGTAAGAGAAAGGGAAGTGCTGCGTGGATAATGCCCAGACTAAAAGAACTAAAAACCAGCAGGCAGCCAAAGAGCAGGACAAAAGTGTTCAAGTCAGCAAGAAACAGCACTCACAACCAATTTTACTGCAGTACCGTGCTGTATTTTTAGAGGATGTTTGATGAGGTAAAAATGACTGTTTTGGATCATTAATAAAAAGAAAGAATGCAATTTCACATCCCATTCGGGAAATTAAAGACCCATAAATATTACTATTTTATCAATTTAATGTAATGACAAATATAGAATTGTTTTTCTTAAATACCAGATTATTTTTTAATTAACAGTAAAATATTACAATACTAAAATTTTGTGGTTTTTTTTGTTAGAAATGTATATATTTGTAGCTAGTAGGAGCAGTAATAATTTCAAATTTGTTTGAAAAAAGGCCTGGTTTGTAAGGCTGCACCTGATCATTAATATTAATAATTAACAATACATATTTTTAAACCCCTTGTTTTTAGTGCTGCACAATTTAGCCAATAATAATAATAATAATAAAAAATATTATTATTATTATTAGTAGTAGTATTAGCCATGTGCATTGTTTTTTTTTAATAATAATTATAATATAATAATATAATATAAATGATAATCATATATAGATATATATATTATAATGTAATCAATTGTTATAATTATTGGCTATGTACACTGCTTTAAAAAAAACAATTTTAAATTATTATTATTACAGTTATTATAATTTTGTATTTTATTTATATTTCACATAGCCATATTGTTATAAAGTTTTGTGTGGCCCTACAAACAAGCACAGCTATAATTATTTTTTCTAAAAAAAAATTTTGTAAAGTATTTTTTTTTATTTTTTTTATTTAACTTTAATGAGAATTTTCCTCAAATCAAGCAACCACAGTAAGGAAGCCTGTTTGCAGTTTTGTTCCACTCACCGGTGATGTTGTAGCTGTAGTGAAAGCAGTTTCGGTTCAGGAGACAGGGCTCGGTCTGCATGCTAACTGGACAGTCCTCTCCTTCTTTAGGCAGACGCAGTGCAAACGCCGTCCTCTCCCGATCTCCTCTTCCAGAACACGGCTTTAAGAGGCAGATAAAACAGACTGCTGTTCATTCACCTTAGTGACATTATAAATCTCTCATATTTTTCCTCAAGCTGTTCATTTACTGTCTAACAAGTGACCTGCTCTCATTTTTTATGTCACTATTTATGCCTCAATGTCAGTTGGCTCTAACTAAAAGCCCAGGCTAAAATTATGTCCCTGTTCGCATAAGCCAAAAATTTTATTGCTTAGAATGCTCAAGGGTTTTTTCTTAGATGTCTCAGATTCTTAGAATTAAAAAAAATCTGAATTGTTAATGTTAATCAGTCTTGCTACTGTTTTGGGGAAATAAATAAAGCTGAAATTAAAATACACATACTAAATTAAAAACATAACCTTAAAAACCATTGCCTTGGCAACTAACTGAAATTATAAATAATGTATTAAAATTAAAATTATAACATAAAGAAATAAATATTATAAATAAATTACATAAAATAAAAGTTATTAACAGTATTAAACTACTTTTAGATTGAAATGAAATAAATTATAAATGTTATATTAACTAACTTAAGAAATATATTTTTTCTAAAATTATTAAAACTAAATACTTATTACTTATTATAAATTAAATCTAAATAGAAAACAAAAATGACAAAAGCAAATAACTGAATTACTAAAATAATGGAAAAAATGTAGGTTTCTTAAGCTGAAGTGAAAGAAATCAGATAAAAAAAAAACTAAAAAAAAACTAAAATTTGAAAGGTTGCCTTTGCAAGTAACAAAATTATTGTTTTAAGTTGAAGTACTACAATTAAAAATAAAACTGAAATAAAAATGAATCTAAAATATAACACACCCAAAAAATACTTTCAAAAAAGACAAAAGCACATAATAATATTAAACCTTAACATTTAAGGGTGTTTTCTGAGAAGAAGTGAAATATTAAAGAGCTCAAATGAATGCAGAGATGGAGCCCTAGTGTTTAGAGATCACCCTGACCATGTCACATGGAGTCCAGGGGCTCCAGTCGGACAGCACACAGTCCTCAGGACAGGGCAGACGGCTCTCCCTCGTGCCCTGCGGCATCTCCTCTGGATCACACAGATAGTCCTCCACCGCATCAGAGGGACCGTCCACTGTGTTCAACATACACCTGCAGGACCACCAAAGTGAGTATAATACAGTAAATACAGTACAGTAAATATAAGGAAAGATATCTCTGACACTCACCTGACTCTTCTGGTCTGAACGCCCTCTCCACAGTTCTCCTTCAGATCCACGTTACTGACCTTCCACACGCTCCAGGGTTCAGCGACCCAGACATACTGACTGCAGTCACTGACGCACGGGACCACCTCATACACCTGAAACACCACACAATACAACACTTCTCACTGATGCAGAGGAGACACGTTTGAAAAGAACCTGTTCAGTAGAACTAAATATTACTGTATATGTTTATTTTCTTTATTTTCTATATTTACTTGCTTTATTTCCTTTATTATTTAATATAAATAATTGTTTTTGCTGCTACGGAAATTCGGGACTAGTCTAAGTCTAGTCTAAAATCATTTATTTATATATATGTATATGAAAGAAAGGAAATTTACAAGCTGATCATTATAAATAAATTAATTAAATTAGAAAAAAAACCCAGCATACATTGTCATAATTAGATCAAAAATTACATTGAAATAATTGTAAATTATTTGATAATTTCATAAAAAACAAAAAAAAACAAAAAAAAAAAACAATGGAATATTAATGCAACAGATGGTCATTAAAACAAATAAATATTAAAACAAATAAAAAGCAAAATCAAATACAATAAATAAATAAACAATTGAACAAACAAATATACAGATTAAAAGAAATAAAAAGCTGAATAATAAATAAATAAATAACAAAAAACATACTGATTAAAATAAACAAATAAATGAATAACATGATAAATAAAAAGCAAGATTAAATAAAACAAACATACAAACAAACAAACAAAAAAACACGCAAATTTAAATATATATGAAATACTTCAAATGCACTGGTTGCCATTGTTTCATGCGGGACACACAATTTATGAAAAGTAGGATACTTTTAACATTTTAATCTAAACCGCTTGAAAGTTAAATGTAAAAAACAAACAAATAAATAAAAAATAAACAATTAAAAAAAATAACAGAAATACAGAAAAAAGAGAAGAGTTATTACCTGTGCCTGTGGCCGAGCAGCGGTAATGGAGAGTTAGAGAAAAATGTCATTATAACATCTGCGTCTAGAGACCAAAGCACCATAAAACATCATGTTCAGTTACAAACGCACTTCTTCTTACTGTTGTTTCTTTTTAAGAAACGGCATTGCTTAAACTCAACATGAAATACAGGTAAATGTTTGATTTCACATTGACAAAGTACAGAAGGCTGTGTGATTTCTTTCTCTAGACATGTTCAAATTTGTTTAATGTAAAACGACACGACCTCTAACCACACTAATAACTTTTTAATTAATGAAAGTAAAGCACTAAAATTAAACCAATACCAAGAACACATATTTGTCAGGAGCAAAGATCTCAGAAACGCTTTGATGTGGTGTCGTCTATTTCTAGTAAATCTCAGTAAAAAAAAAAAAAAGAGAGAGATGAAAAGACAAGAATTTCTGAATAATTTAGCATTCACTTGTATCCTATTTTTGAATTCCCAAGCATGTGATTTTCAGTGAATAATAAGAGCCATCGGTTCCAGAAATTGAGGGAAACTTTGAACTCTGTTCCAAAGCCTAGTGAACTGCCGATGTAGGCAGTATTTTAAGATATCACAGGTGTGCTCCAATGCCTTAAGCAATGTCAAATCAGCATGCTTGCCTGCTGATACCTTCTTTTGGACAAATTGTAAAGTAGCACTTTATGTATCCTTTGGCAATCCCACAATGCATTACAATACACTTTATCCAAACTACACCCATCCAAAATGCAATATGAGGAAAGATACATAACTTTAAGTGTACGTATAATTTATTCAACATCAGAAGTAGCAATAAATAGTTTAATCCGAATACAAATCTATTATTTAATACAGCACTTGCATGTGATATGTATGCTTCAGTATTATATCAGTCACTAATATAGATTACATTTTTAAATTTGTTGTCTTTTATTACTTTTATTCTTATTAAAAATGAATGAATTAATAATAAACAATAATTATGTTTTGTATATTATTCTTTTGATGAATAAATAGGATTTTAGCTATTTAAGTTATGACTTTCTTTCAAGTAAATTTTTTAAGGTTTTCAGTTTTAGTTAACTACAATAGCAGTGGTTTAAGTAATGCTCATTTAATTATGCTTTGTTAGAAAATACACCAAAATCTATAATGAGATCTAAAACTGTAATTGTAATGTGAATCTGTACTGTAAGTTTCATATCATGTGCTGATCACCAGCTGTTGAAACAGAAAAAGCAGGTACTCACTGTATCTAAAACAAAGTATATTAACATTTAACACCTCCTTGCTTTAATGATTTTGTTAAGCAAATGTATTATTTGAAATCCCTGAACCTCCATGAAATATAACTATATAAAACATTTACTATCTTTAAAAATGTTTTCCTCTATGCATATAGAAGCATGGTGTTTACCTGGTTGAGGTGGTCTAGTTTTGGGCAGGGTCTTCCTCCATTGTAAGGCTTTTCTCTGAGCCATTTTGAACGAACTTTGACCCCACTGCCACAGGATTTACTGCAGCGTGACCAGTTGGACCATTCACTGAGTTTACAATCAGACGGGCAGGGGACGATGCAGGCCTCCTCGATGTACCCTAAAAACAATATATATGTGAAAAAAGGAAACGTAAACACTAAACAAACTGAAGCCGGTCATTTAACATGTCAGTCAGATGGGTTACTCCACACCAAAATTATGTTGTTACATTTCTACGTCACTGTGTGGGATAACTGCCATAACCCCGGCCAAATGTTCATGCAAAGAAGGCGGAGCTATTATTCTTGCTGTAGTGTTGTTGTCGGCGCCATGTTCTGGAGACACTGTGTTTTATTTAGAAAGCAAAACAACTTTGTTAGGACTTTAAAAGAGGACACATAGAAAACAGTGGTCAAGTTGCATTTTCAACACTGTTTTAGAAAAGCTCAACCCAAATATTCAGATGTGTTCAGCGCATTTTAAGGAGGACAGACCCCTGAACCAGAGTAGCCTATGCTGGCTGTGCACAGAGACTATAAAGTGGAGCAATTCCACATCTGCAAGGACAGTCTGACGCTCCTGACTCAAAACCTTTAAGTTACTTTTTCTTCTTAAAAGAATCTGGTACTTACTATTCAAACACAATTTTTGAGCAGTGTAGACCCTAGTAAAAAAGTTATATATTTAAAATATATTTATTTCATACCGAGTATAGTTCAAATCTTCTAACAGATAACTCGAGACCTACTGATATAAAAAAATGTTTTACTTTATTTCTTGAGCACAGGGCATATTTCTTATTAATAAGCTTACAATGTGTGTTTATGTCACTTTTAGTGAGGACTGTGCAATATTGCCTTTTAAATGCTAAATATTTCAAGTGTACATAAAGTATATTTGCAATAGTTATACTTTAGCATGATCAAATATACTAAGTGTGTCTTTAATTGGACTTCAGCACTGCTTCTGCACAATTAAAGTGCATTAAGTACAGTACAAAATGACTAAGTATACCAGTTTAGCATACTAAAAGTACAATTGCATGGCATTTTATTAAATAAATAAATATGAAAATGTATTTTTAGTATACTGAGCATAAAATAAATGTAATTCAAATACATTTATTATTTATTATACAATATAATACAAGTACATTTATTATTCACTGGTTAATAACATAATAAGTTATTATTATGTCTGCTGGATGCAACAAATGCCTAATTTATTGTTTTTGTGTCATACTGCCAGGACGTGGTATCACATGGTAAAGGCGTTAACATTTCCGTCAGACACTTGAGGTTTTCAGCCAATCACAACGCACTGGATAGCTGGCCAATCAGAGCACACCTCGTTTCTCAGAACCATGAGTTTTTTACAAATTTATTTATTTTTTTTACTTTAAACCGCTTAAACACATTGCATTATACCAAATATACAAAACCTCGTCCCATTTACTCAAGCGATTCACTCCAAATGGCTGATTACTTTTAGTACATTTTGGTTGTTGTTTTTTTGCATCGACATGGCTACTTGATAACATTAACTTGCACAGGATCATAGCAGCTTTAAACAAGTTGGTCCCTTGAGCTAGTCAAACTAATATCTTGAACCAGCTAATGACTATAAATAACCATCGTGCAAAACAAACCACCATCAAATGTAGCTGGATTTTCCTGCAGGGTAATGATAAATTTAACAGACTTACTGATTAAACATGGTGCTTTGAAGTGGTTTAAATCTTGATTAAAAATGAAAAGCAAGCTTGTACCTAGCAGAGAACATTATGTGGCGCATAAAAAGTGTAAAAAGCAATTGGTATAAATAGTCATGTTTGGAGCTGCAGTGTTTGTGTGGAGAGTTGGCTGCGGGGTCAGAGAATGTGATATGCTGAATTTTATTACTGCTGTTTGCTCAAGCTATGTGTACTTCCTACTCATTTGGCTCAAGAGGATCTGCCTTTTCCAAGTACACACTGCAGGCCCAATAAACACACACACATTATGTTGTCTCTGAACACCATATCCTTCACAGCAGCCTTTCAAGAGCGGCCAACACTTGGCTCCAATGTATGAAATCGCTGCTTCCAAAATACTGTGCTAAATAATACATTATAAAGGAGATGGCTCTGGAAGCTGATTGGTCAGTTCGGCGTTCCAGTCTTTCACAAGCACACGGTTAAAACAGCTATGATGTCAAACATATGTTCACAATATCACTGCACAACACCCACAGTGATTATTAACCTCAGCTCAATCTTTAAGCATAGGGTTTTCAATTAATACATGTGCTTAAATAACGTTGTAATGAACATTTGTTTCCTTAATATTTTAATTATCCACTAACCATAACGTATTGTGATACAGTAAGAATGCATATGACAACATATGCACATATATATGAAGACATTTATACACACACACAAATATATTGTAAATTGTTCTGTATCTGCTCCTTGGGTGTTGATTGCTATAGTATGGCACAGCTTGTTTTTTACACAGAAATAGAAGAAACACTTGGACGACTGTTTTCAACCTCGTTTTTGTTTCCTAAAAACAACAAACTGGCCAGTTTTATTTGTTTTATTCCTTGCCAAAACCAATTATCCTAAGCATTTGGTGCTGGCTGAGTGTTCATTTTGGACTCTGCATGCCACTGTGTGAAGCTCCGGTGCTAATGACGACGTGAGTATCATGCATCAGAACAATGTAATGAACAGACTCAATGTTATTTAATAAATTAATTTTAAATGAAAATGTTTACCCTGAAATCAAAAGAAAAACATTTTAATTACGGTATTTATGGTCGTATTTAGGACCGCTTAGGTTTGTTTGTATATTTACTTGACAATTTATGTTGTAACAGTATAATAAAAATGAACAAATTACATTTCTAAAAGTAAGAGTAAAAATTGAGATTTATGCACATGACTATGAAAGCATACGAAAGCTGAATAACAAAATTTCCGTTGATGTATGTATGTATGTATTTGTTAGGATTGGACGATATTTGGCTGATGCACTAGATAAAAAAAAAGAAATCTAAATATTGAGAAAATCACCTTTAAAGTTGTCTAAATTAATTTCTTAATTTATATTACTAATCGAAAATTAGGTTTTAATATATTTACGTAGAAAATGTATAAAATATCTCTATGGAACATGATCTTTATGTAATATTCTAATGATTTTTGGCAAAAAAGAAAAATCTGTAATTTTGATCCATACAGTGTATTTTTGGCTATTGCTACAATATTCCTTTGTTACTTATGAGTGGTTTTGTGGTCCAGGGTCACTTTATGAATGTACATAAAAAATTTAAATATAAATAATGGTAACATAAATAAATGATGAAAACAGTTTAGTTAAATATATAATTAATACAATCTTATTGAAATGTTATAATAAAATGTTAACCTGTTGAAATCTATTAAAATAAATGTAAAAATATTTTGTAATAATTCTGTACATGTCTATTTAAAATCATGGATTAAATTTGCACATGCATTTTTTTCAATTATGGATCGATTTTACTCTTGTTAAATTAAAATTATGCTGCTACGCAAAATATTTCAGAACTTAAAAATAGCCACCAGTTTCTTACACTGTATATAACATAACTTTCTTTTGAAAGAATAACCCAGAAATATTCTAGACAGGTTTTGTGAGATTCCCTGAAATACCTTAGTCCTAATTAAGCTGAACAACGCCAGCTCTGCCTGACACTGAAAACCTGGCTCATCCTGCGTAACTAAAAAACAATTCCAACACAAGCTCCAACTTGTACCTAGAGGAGCTTCTGATTGAAAATCAATGTAATTGATAACATGCGTTTAGGGTGAGTTTTACAGCCTCGTGGTTTCCCGCCCGCCCCAAAGACTGACCAGGATCTGACATGACCATGACGGGCTGGAGGAGAGAGATTTGCAGCGACCCAAAATACCCTGCACAGTCACAATGAATCTGTATAAAGCTGCTCTGCGGTCTCTTCTGTCCCTCATGTCAGGAGTGTTACACGGCGAGTAAAACAAGCCCTACTGGCCATACGCTGACCCTTTGACCCAACACACAATACTCTCGGGCCCTACGGCCAGATCAGAGCGGGCACTGCCTTCACCAAACATGGCGGATCTCGTGTTAGTCTTTTGTGCCTGTAGTGACCTCATTCCTTCAACACATCCACATCCTGAGTGCTGACCCCTGAAACAGCAACAACCACAGATGCACACTAAAGAGTGAGTCATAAGAGAAAAACAAGTTAGTTGCACAGTTTCTTTCTCTGAAAGCTTCAGGGAATAGTTCAATTCTGCCAAAAACAGCCTGTTCCTGTACGCTTGGAAGAAAGCACACAAGCCATAAAATATGGCCATGTTTTATATAAAGTAAATTCATCTTTATTTCTATTATCTAAGGTTTTGGTTTGACAGTAAATAATTAGGCATGAGTGTGAGTAAATGAATGATTTTCAGGGAAACAGTCTTTTGATTCAGACTCTGAAGAGCAAAACATGAACATCCGAAACCCATGAGAATTTTTATTTATTTATTTTTAAGCTTGAATATGCAGCATTAAACATTCATGTTAAGAAACATTAAAACTCGAGTCACAATAATTTTCAGAAAGTTTAGCGTTGGCAAGTTTTTGAAGTTCACCAAGGCTGCATTTATTTGACTACAAAAATGTTATAAATATAGTGAAATAATATTATTGTTTAAAATAAGTGCTTTTTATTTAAATATATATTAAAATATAATTAAATAAAAAAATAAAAATTTTATTCATATTTTAATAATATTTTAGTTTTATTATATATATAAAAAACAATATTTTGTATGATATATATTTAATAAATATTTTATTATTGCTTATTGCATTATATTTACATATTGTAAAAGTAAAAGTATATTCCTAAAAATACCTAAATGTTTTTCTATAAACAGTGGATAAATATGCGCATTTAAAAACATAAAATTATATAATAAATATAAAAAATAAACATATAAAAACCTTACCGACACTAAAGTCTCAGACGCAAACAGTAAAAGGGACACTCACACTTACTGCTATACATGTGTTGCCTTCAGACGAAACGTCAGAAAAACAAACTCCGAAATAAACAAGTATTTATGTTTTTTTGGAGAAGAGAAGTAAGAGTATTAAATGATTCACTTAGTAGCCTGAGGCAGCGTGTAAGACAGAGATTTCTGTTAAGAAGAACTGTAGTGATTAACCCAGTGAGAAAGGAAAAGAAAGAGAGACAAAGAGAGAATGGCTCTGTTCCAAAACCTAGTGAGCTGCCTTCTAAGACAGCATCTTAACTGAGATGGAACGTCACAAGTGATCGGTTTGGAGTGTTCTAGATGACGTGTTACTCTAATAAGCATAAAAACACACGCTGCATACAAATTGAGTAAAGCACTCATTTTTCAGTACATTTCATAATCGAAATCAATATCTGTGCAGTGTTTCGTAAACTACATCACTATATTTAGAATCAACATTCAGTTGCATCTACATCTAAGCTGTTGTCTATTCTGTCTAAGATATATGCATAGCTGCCTTAAAATGCAGCCTACGTCGGCAGCTCACTGGAAGAAAGCTTTTGACGGATGAGAGGATGATGAGGGATCAGCTGATGACATCACCACGCTGAAGGGCGTCAGGAGATCATGGAGAAACCTCACTGTGATTTCATGTGTGTGTGATGTATAGATCAGATTACGAGCCAGATTTCTGATGTTTTCCGGAAAATAATTTGACTTAAATCAATTGCGGAGTCAAGTGCTCAAGACTTCAAACTCCTGGGAAATAAAACAGGGGAAGTAACTGAATAATATAACATTTGAGCCAAGATTATTTTAAGCTTAATCACAATTCTCATAAAAACTCTTTCTTCGTTTTCATTTGACAACTCTCATCTAATGGTTTTTAAATGTGGGCTGCTAATCAGCCCCAATAACATCATGTTATCATTATTATCTGTATTCATTATTGATGTTTGCCCAGTCAAGCATTACTATATATACGGTAGCTCGTAGTATCATATAACTCATCTAGTAAAGAGATTGAGTTGCAATTTATGCCTTAAAAATAAACCACTGCTCATGTTAGGGTTTATTATCATTCTTGCTATTCCAATTTAACCATTTATTTACATTGCACTTCCTACTAGAAGATACCAGTTAACTTGCAAGTAACTGGTTTTATGTAGTGCTATTTATTTTTAAAGTAATATTAATATATTCAATTACATTTATTATTTATAAACACAATTAAAATAACAACAACAACAATAATATTAATAATAATAAACATTTAAAATAAATTAAAAATGAAAACATATTAAAAAATCTAAATATAATAATAAAAAAAAACCATTATAAAAAAATATGACTGAGTGCAAT
>JAUCNO010000236.1:1870114-1893834 GCA_032353835.1 Enteromius viviparus
TTTAAATGATATATAATAATATATAATTTTGTTCCATAATTGTATGCATTTGCAAAATATAAAGAAATAAAAAATCTATTTTTTTCTCAAAAAAAGAATTCTTAAACATAAGTGTGTGTATATATATATATACAGTATGTATACATAAATTATATAAGATAATGGTTAATTAAAAAAGAAAATATTTTATTCTGGCTGTAAAACAGCTCTGTGCCTCAGTAAAATATTGTGTCTCAGTATTTGACACTTCCTTTTCAGTGAATATATTATTGGTTTCACAAATGTTTACCTTTCTTCACAACCGGTTCATCGCAATTCTCAAAGGTGCAGGGCCCCCAGGCGCCCCACGGGGACACTTCACACTCTACAGGGCACGGGATGTGGCACAGCTGCGTGGTGCTCGGAGTCGTTCCCTTGCACAGCCCAACGTCTACGGGTTGTGATGCTACAACACAAACACATGCATTAAAACACCACATATGATGGACAATAAGCTTAATATAAACTGCTGGAAACAACAAATGACAACATTAAACATGCCCTAAAGAACCCTGAATTCCCTGTTGCATCACAGCAAAGGAAAACCAGAATCTCTGGAGATTTCAACATCATTTGAATGCTCATCCCTGACCCGATGTGTTTGCTTAGTAAATATTTTGACTAATTTGGTAAAGTTCTTAGTTATCAATAATCTAATATACAATGTATAATGTATATAAATACAATGATAAAAATAGAAATGTAAATAAATGTAAAAATTAGGCAAAAAAAAATTATATATATTTACTTTTATTTAAAATTTCATTATATGTTGATACATAGTCTAATAAATGACCATTTAAATTACATTATAAAATGAAGGCTAAATCATTTGTGTTTTGTGTTTGTGTGTTTTTAATAATTATAACAATTCAGAAGAAAACATCCAAAATACATTTTTCTTTTTTATACTGCAATATATCTTCCAATTTAGTTTCCAGTACTTATCTTTAAAGTTTGTTTTCTTAATTTTTTTCCTTCTGTACAGAGCTACAAATCTCCAATTAAGTAACACTTATTCCTAAAACATGATAAAAAAAATATATTTTCATTTGGCTATTGGCAGTATTTTGATATATATTAAGTTACAGAAAAAAAACCCACTTGAAGCACAACAAATGTTTGCAATGGTTAAATGTAATCAAATGGGAAAGTATGGTGATATCTATTAGTTCCATTTCTTACCCTATTCACCTTGCACAAAATAAAATAAAATAAAATATGAAATCAAACAAACGGATGGATGGACAGACAGATGGATAGATAAGGTTGTGTCAGAGGAATTGTCCTGAGATCACTGTAGAAACACAAGTCTATGGATCCTGTCTGGGTCTAGTATGTGTGAAACTGAGATCTTTTTTTTTCGAGCAACTATAAAATACAAATTCAGAAACACAAACAAAAGCGGTGCATTAATGTTTTATCACAGGATTCTACTGCCGGCTGGATGGGTGACAGGTGACATGACTGCAGCGTTTACATCAAAGCGAGGTAAACTCTTCTCGTGGAGCTCTCCATGCTAATATATGGTGAGTTCTGCTCTCTAGAGATTTCCAAAACAAAATGCTCTGCACATGCACAGATTGTCAACTAAAAAGTATGAGAAGACTGACTGTGCCACAGATCTTCAAAAACAATAATTGACTGAACTCTGGAAATGGGCACCGGGAATGACAGTTCACCTCGTTCAACTCTTCTGGCACCACATGTTCCCCAAATTAATGGAGAGACAGATTTCAGTGTAATGCACCATCATCTAAGTTAACATAACACAGCACAGGTTGTCCTTGTTTACATGCCAGATGGTCCAGACCTTCTGCGCAAACTTTCTGTCTAATCTAAGTTTGCGGTCTGTGCCTGCTTTGACAAACCCAGGCGGACAGGCTTAGCTTCAAGCATGAGGATGAGTTGGTGCTCAGTAGCTGCTTGAAAACAAATCAGAAACCTAAGGTAGACCTGATATGTATTAATATACACTATACATGACAAAATTTGGAGTTTGAAAGATTTTTGTAAGGATGTATGCTCATAAAAGTTGCATAAAATAAAAGTACAGTAATGATGTGAAATAATATTACAATTGTGTGTTTTCTATTTGAATATAGTTCAAACTGTAATTTATTCTTTTAATAGCAAAGGAAAAAAAAAATCATTAGAATTCAATTCAAGAAATCATTCTAACATATTAAGAGACGTTTCTTATTATCAGTGTTAATAACATGCTGCTTAATATTATTGTTAAGGATGAATATACAGTTTTAAAGCAATGCATTAATGTCTCTACTGTCACATTTGATCAGTGGTATATGGTATACGTTTGATCGATTTGCTCCATGTTATAGAGTCCATGACATGAAAGGCAGAAGGTCTGGTTTAAAAGACCCAAATAAAACAAATACAAACAAAAAGCTTCTTCATTTGTCTTGAGGAAGAGTGTACAGTAAAGAGCTGTCAGAATGACTGTCATTATCAATCAGTCTCTGTCAGCTCTCTGGTGCTTAGAGGAGAGTGTTGACTAAAGCACAGAGTGTTGCATCAGTATGTACCCTTGTAATGAGCTATACATGGACACAAACGCTTGCAGACATACAGAGAGTAAACAGACTAAGCAAACAAAATATGTAAACATGCTTTAGGCAAAGGGATTTGATCAAACAAAGACCAATATATCAGATATAAAAAGGAAAGGAAAGAAAATAGGATACAATTAAATTAAATGTAAAAAATATACTAAAATATAACAGAATTAAATAGTATATAAAAATATTAAATATAATTAATACAATAAAATGTTAATTATTAAATTAAATAAAAATTATAGAATTAAAATTGATACAATATGAAAAATATATACAGATAAAATAAGCTGTGAAATAAAAACAGTTTCTCTTTTGATGCAATGTTGTTGTATTTACAATGAGCTGAAAAATACCCCAAATATTCCTTTTAAGGGGTTAGACATCTTACCTGAGATCTCATAGCTGATAGACAGGAGGGGAGGGACACTAGGCATCTGGCTGTTTGAGGACTGACCTTCTACAAAACACACAAACTACTGCTAATAAACATCATTCAAGGGAAAACACAAATACAATCACTATGAGGTCTAGACTGTGGCATAAGCTGGTTAGCTCTAACTATCCTGAGCTGTGACGTCAAAAGCAACAGGGAAGAGAAAATATAAGCATTCAACCTTTTAAGAGTCCTTCAGAAAATACAATAAAATGACATCCATTTAATCACAATGCACAGACACTTCTGATATGAAATCATTTTCTGCCATTCAGATGGACTGGGTTGTAAATTTCCCATCGTGCTCTAGCCTCACCTGTCAGTAAAATCTGAAAAACTCGTTTCTCTCCTAAATACTTACACCTCTCTCAGTGTACTTTCACATTTTATTTTTTCAATTGTCTTCACCAAATGCAATAGCCAAGACAACTTATTTCTATATCTGTCAAAAAAAACACTAAGCCTGTTCTGTCAATGTTTTTACAGTTTGGTAAGTGACAGAAAAATGTTCAGTTAATGCAAGCTCTATGTCATTTACCAGCAGAGCCAATGATAACCAGCCAAACCCATTGGTTCCTAATGCCATAAATGAATCACATCTGTCACATTCAGTTCCCCTATAAAGCAGTCA
Organism: Enteromius viviparus; assembly: GCA_032353835.1. Taxonomy (NCBI): domain Eukaryota; kingdom Metazoa; phylum Chordata; class Actinopteri; order Cypriniformes; family Cyprinidae; genus Enteromius; species Enteromius viviparus. The sequence continues at coordinate 1,873,797 of JAUCNO010000236.1, forward strand.
TTTTTTCCATAGTAGACTTTAAATATAGCTCTGTCCAATCGAATGTCACGGCTGTTTACTCAGCGTACATCACCTCTATTGACTTTCATTCAGAGAGTAATGTGATAATGTGAGGTATAAGCTGGTTAGCTTTTTACTTGTGCCCAGATCTTAGACAGTCAAAAGCCGCAGGATTCCTCCTACACTCAAGCTTCTTCAATGGATTTTTGCAGCACTTCAGCTAAGAACTCTCTTCTCATCAAGAATCATTTTCATTTTCAGCATCATATGGAGCTCAAGGATTCTCATACGGGATTAAATTAGACGTAAGGATTCTCTTACAGCATCATACGGGCTTTGCAATTGTTATCTTAAGGAATCAAATGGAACTTATTCACTCATGGCATCATATAAGCTTTGCAATTATTTTTTAATTAAATGGAATCAAATGTACAATTAAATATAGTCATAAAATTGAAAGTATAAAAATTATGGTATGGAATAATATTTCTCTTGTAGAATCAAATGTAAATTTAAAAAAATATATATTATTATTATATTTCATTAGGAAAACATATGAAGCTTATAAGTCTCTTATGGAATCAAATGGAACTCAAAGATTCACTTATGGAGACATGAAATTTACAGTAGAAATACATTTCAATAACAATTTTGACAATATTCAACGTATAAAAATTTAACAGTTTAATATTTACAATATTAAATAATGTGAAGCCTATGTTAACTTAAGGACTCGTATGAAACATGTAAAGATTCGCTTAGGAATTCAAATGGAACATATGAAGACTGTCTTAGGGAATCAAACAGAATTCATAAAGATGTCTTCAATTGAAACTTATATTATCCAATGAAATCATATGAAACTTTTACACTTTTTAAATGGAAATCACATGGAACTTAAATATATTTTTTTAGAATCATAAAGAAATAGCAAAGATTAACTTATGGCATCATGTAAAACTAAAAATATAATAAAATTAAACTTAAAGATTCACTTTAGAAATCATGGAGCTTACAAAGAGTCTAATATAAGTCTTATATGGAACCATATGGAACAAAAAAACGTCTCTTTTTAGAATTGCATAGAAATTGCAAAGATGCAATTCCCTTTTGGTATCAAATAAAACTTAAAAAGATTCTATTAAGAAATCAAATAGAAATTACAAGGATGTTCTTATGATAATATTTACCTTAAGATAATATTTTGGAACAAATGGAACGTTCAGATTTGCTTCTGACATATTAAATGTTTAAAGGTTCCTTTATGGAATCAAATGGGAAGTTCTCCTATGCCATCAAATCCTTTTAGAAACGCTTGGTTTTAAGACAGTGAGAACACCTGTGGGAAATATAGTTCTGTTTGTGCTTTGAGTGCAGAGTTGTGTTCTTAGAAGGAAATGTAAATGAGCATCACTTCCAGATAGATTTGATGAAGGTTTCATCACATCAAAGAATCTTGAAGCTGACAACATCCTCCCAGGGCGAGAACATCACGACTCCATCAGTCAACTAATGCTCCAGCACATTTTCCCCTTTAACTTTCTGCACCGTCTGCGTTCATGTATCTGCTGTCGGCGGAGCAGATTACCCCCCAGTGAAGCAAGGCGTCTCCTGCGCCGCGCTGATAAGGACACAGATTTCCCAGCATACGCTGCTCCACCAGTGGCCTGTTCTAATAGCGCTTCTTTAACTGGAGCTTTTCATGCAGTCAGCGCTCATCTGCTCTAATGTACGAAGACATGTGCATTACGATAAGTTTCAATGTGCTCGCCGTACAGTTCTGAGCATCAAAAGAGCAAGCAGGAGGAAGAAAGATAAAAAAAGAAAAAAGGTATTTTCCACGAAGACGGGTGGGTCAATAATCGAGAGATGGTGTGTGTGTGTGTGTGTGTGTGTGTGTTTGTGGAGCATGCAAAGAAATGCTGATGCAATGTATACAGTAGAGTAAGAAATTTACACACACATGCACCTGGGAGGTGGAAAAGCATGACGGGTAGATCCATGTATTCTGAGAGGTACAAACATTTTTTTCTAAAGCATCACATAAATCACAAAATGTGATTATGGCATTTTAAGGAACAAAGATTCTGTCATCGTATCAAATACAGAATCAAATGGAACTAATAATGAAGGTTTGCTTATGGCATCGTACTGTATGAAACATAAATATTCTCTCATGGAATCAAATTTTCTTAAATCATGGCATAATATGAAACTCAAAGACTGTCTTATAGAATAAAATGTATCAATCATTTGCTCATGCCACCAAACAGAACTAAAAGGAAACATATATTGAAATTTTTCTTATGAAACCAAATGAAACTTAAAAAGATTTGCTTTTGGCATGAAACTTATAACAGTTCTTTTATGTATGAAACATCACATGAAACATGAAAATGAAATAGAAGATGTTCTTAAGGAATCATATGAAACTTGTAAAGACAATAATTAAATCAATAATTATTCATCACAGCTCAGGATAGTCATGAAGGGTTTGAGAGAACACATTTTTTTTGTGCTATCAGCCAATCATGGATTTGTTCAGGTGACTCACTCAACAACAACAACAACAAGTGTCCAGGATTGAATATCTAAGTAAAACGGATTACTATGCACCGTGAGTGAAAGTACTGTCAAGCAGATAGCTGTACCTTGTTTTTCTTTGTTGTTATTGATGTAGCTGAGAAGTTCTGCGTTGGCCTGGACGCAGTACACTTCTCTGCTCTGAACACCTCCACCACACAAACCCGTCTGATTCCCACGCCGCCGGTCCTGCTGGCTGAGCAGAGCATCTACACGACACTCACTCCATTCACTGCTCCTCCAGGCATAACTGAAATTAACACAAAACACAGGCTATTATGTTTTGAACCAGTGCTTTGGACCAACCATCCAGTTAAAATAAATCTTTTGGATTGTCTGTCAATAAATGTTTAAAAGAATGTGCTAGAAAGAAAGAAAGAAAGATATATGTATGTATCGATGTATGTATGGATGGATGGATGGATGGATGGATGGAGGAATGGACGGAGGTATGGACGGAGGTATGGATGGATGGATGGATAAGTCCTGTAGTAGTATGAATGATTGGATGGATAATAGATAGGTGGATGTATAGGTGATGGATACATATGTAGATAAATAGCAGGAAGGATGGAGAATAGATAGGTGGATGGAGAGATGATGGAAATGTAGGCAAATAAGTAGGTGGGTAACTACTTGGATGGACGGATGGATGAGATTGTAGATATGTAGTAGGATGGATGGATGAATAATAGGTATGTGGATGGATAGATGATGGATAGGCAGGTAGATAAGTAGGTTGGTAACTACTTGGATGGATGGATGGATGGATGGATGAATAAGTGAATTGGTCAATGGATGGGAAAGTAGGTAAATGGATGGATGGTAGATGGATGGAAAGGAAGATAAGTATTAGGATGGATGGATGGATGGATGGATAAAAGATAAATAATAGATAGGTGACATATGTAGGTAGATAAGTAGATGGATGGACAGATAATACACAGGTGTATGGATAGGTGATGGATATGTTGGTAGATAATTAGTTGGGTAGCTATGTGGATGGATGGATGGATGGATGGATGGATAGGAATGCAGATAAGTAGTAGGAAGAATGGAGATTAGATTGGTGGATGGATAGATAATGGATTTGTAAATCCAGCGTTGTTGGAAGTAAAGTGGTTAATGGATAGGAATGGATAGGTGGGTAGGTATGTGGGATTCATGGATGGATGGGTGGATAGGTAGGTAGGTAGATTCATCTGTGGGTAGGTAGGTTGTTGGATAGCTTGATGGATAAACGGGTGAATCTGTGAATGGTTTGGAAGGCAGATAAGAGGATACAGTAGGTGGATAGGTAGGTTGGAGGATGTATAATAGGTAGATGGGTGGATGGATAGGTCTCTTAAAACTTAAAACATATTTGATTACTGGGGTCTTTTATATTCTGAAATGACTTCAGAATCTCCATTCAACCCCCATTTAATCCTATTTCTTTCTTGGAAAAATAATAGTGATATTAAAGAGATGTCATTTGTGATTTCTCTTTCCCACTTTTGCTATAGTGTGAAATAGAATTGCAAAAATCCATTATCTTCTCAAGCTGCCTGTTAACAGTACGTGGGAGACTCAGAGAGCTTTGTTTGGCCTGTGACGGTGTGCCAGAGCAGACCATCTGTGAGAGAACGAGATTAGAGCAGCGTCACCGAGCTCTTAAGATCACTTTCATTTGTCAGTGCATCTCTCTTGGCTTGGGGGCACAAAGCAGCCGATCCGTCTCACCCCGTCTCCATATGCTCATGAGCTGACTCTCACTGGTACCACCGCTCACGCAGAGCAGGGGTCAAGCGGCTCCCGGCAGGGCCTCCCGCTTCACGCCAGCGTTTCTCCACGAAGAGCAGAAAGCACTACAGTTCGTCACACTGAGACTGACTAATGTGTATTTTTTTAATGCTTGTTTCATGTACATGCCCGCAGGATAGGAAAATCCCAAATGAAATCTCGTTAACATCTCAATTGCTTCATCTTGACAGCAGAAGATTAAATCGATCACAAATTAGCTAAGAGTGTTTCTCTGTTAAACAGTTCTCCTGCAGCATGCATCTCTTCTAGAGATTCAGAGGTGATCTCAACAATGTCTCCAACTGTCTCCAATTTTCCAAGATAACAGTAAGAGAGATTTCAAAGAATTCTGATCATTCTTCAACAGTGTTGTTTTAGTATCACTAAAATCTATAGTTTTGAAAAATTCTTTTTTTGTTTTGTTTTACTTTAATTTTAGTTAATTACTAGTCACTTTGCTAAATACATATACAGTATTATTGTTTATAAAAAGTATAATTATATATATATATATTTTTTGTCATTTGTCAGTTTTATCATTTTTTTAATCAAGTGTTATATTAGCTGTTCAGCAAGTAAAACTAAAAAATGTAGGTATAATAAAAATGATAAATAATTAAATGTTACCATTTTGGTAATTTCATTTTAGTTTAGTGTACATTTATTTTATTTTAGTTTACGGTAACATAAATTTATGTTTTTAGTCTTAGTGAACTATAATAATCCTAGTCTACAGAAAGATATCTTGCTTTTGGCATTATTTGAATGGTCCCAGAAAACATTTTCAGTTTTATCCAAAACAGATGAATCAGAATCTGGCAATATTTACTATGGTGTTTTTTTTTTGCTGGTAATGTGGCAGTTTAAAAATTAAATGTTGAGTGGAGTGAGTTGTGCTAAAAGTTTAACGCATAATCATTTTTGAAAATAATGTACATATGACAGATTCACAGCATGCACTGTGAATGACTAATGTTAACATTCTTGGGCCAAATCAGTAGTGTAATGCTGTACCAGGTGCGCTAAAGAGCAAGTTTACTACATCAGAACAGCCAAACATATACAGCTGGTTATGTAATGCAAATGTAAACATACATTAGTATATAATAATGAACTATGCTAAATGCGTTTTGAGGTTTAGCATAACCTAATCTGCCTGTTAATCATAATTTATATGAAAAGGAACAAAAAGTTGGTGTTTTACTGCCTCTAGAGTTCATTTCAGCTAGATACTCTATGCATAGGTATGTTAGAAAAATTTACTTAGTACGCACGAGTGTGCCTAGATTGTTTATTTTATTTTTCTCTGTACTTTTACTGTATGTCAACAAATGCCTCATCTGCTTTGATTTCTCTGAAGAAGAAACATCTAACATCTAACTCTATGAACTTAAAACTTCAATGATATGATAGGCTTACTAGAAACCACATTTTATTGTTAAAGTCACACGAAAGAGCAACTTCTGAGCAACAATATTTCCTCTGGGTTGACACATAATGAGATATGACAACATGACATCAATTTGTTGGTGTACATCTCTTAATATCATCACTCCAATGATTTGATGCCTTTTCACGCACAAAACCATGAAAATGAAAACCTCTGATCAAAACAGAGATACGGCACGAAAGTGTTCAAATTCAATTCAAAAGCACTCATTCAAACTGACTATGAAATCATGCATACAGATAGCATAGAGCACAACAAAAGGGATTTTTGTTTTATATATATATAGAGCGCCTGACCCTGTCGTTTACTTGCCCTGCCATCATTTAAACTTTTTTTTTTTTTTTTAAATAAAATAACTAATTTTAATACCGGTCAATCTTTGCATTTGCAATCAGTTTCTAGCAAACATTACTAATACTTAATGTTTAAACATTAATGCTGTGAATTTTTCATGGTAGCCAACTAACCAGCTTTTTACAATGCAAACAAATTTACAAATATAAATATATAGTATAATAATTAGAATCTTGTATGGCATGAGATGCAACAAGGGATTTTTTAAGGACACATAGTACAAGAGCAACAAATGTATAATGTATTAAGAACACAGTATTTCTGTGGTACTTACGCAGCGCAGGGTGGCACCCCGTCCCCTTCAGGTTCACAGGCCTGGCTCTCCTCCAGCTCGGGACATTCGGACCCTCCTCCGGTAGGAAGTCGTATCAGCTGTCTGCTGCGGGAGCGAGACCCCTGAGGAACACTGGGGTCCGAGCAGGTCTTTGAGCAGGAGCCCCAAGCGCTCCATTCACTGACCACACAGTCTTTGGGCATCAGGCAGGACTGGTACGTCTCAGGCAGACTCCAGTGAGGACACTGGCTAATACAGGACAGAAATATTATAATAAATATAATAACGTACATATATTCCCCCCCCCCCCAAAATTCATAAAATATTTTAAAGTAGATTTTTCTTTAGTAATTACAAATTTCAAACACTAATATATTTAACATCATAAATATGATCAAGAACACTATGACTGGGTAAAATAAAAAAATTAAAAAATTAATATACTTAAAAAATAAAATACTGTATATTTCACAAACATTTCTAAAAGTATTTAAAACACAATTAAAAAAATAAATAAAAATAAAAATAAATGAAATATGGGGACTCAACTTACAAATCTATCACATTACAGTATCAATGCAGTATTTTGGCTTTTAATACTTTAAATCACATGCATCTGGTAACAAACTCCAATCGCAGCTAAACAGCTTTTGTAATTGTTTCAGGGGCTGGTAACTTAATGCTGAGCAGTGTGAATGCAGAAACATCTCTTAGTCTCTTATTTTCTCTGTAGGCAATGCAGCTGACGAGCTATTACAGCTAATTACAGGCTGCTTCCTTTCCAGCGTAGCTTCATTTAGCAACCGCTCATTTAGGTGCTGCGGATGCCAAACTCACCTCAGGGCAGCACGGACTCTTAAACACATAAACTTCAAAGCTGGCACTGTTTTCCACCCACTTTAAACCCAGATTAAGATGTCTTGAAACCATTTAAAAATCTGGCTACATAATGAGACCATATTGCAGCACAATAACTCTTAGTGAGGTAAAAAAAATGATAGTAGCCGTAGGTAAACTGTATTTGGCAGAAATAGAGAGCATGCCAGTCTGTTGCTGGAATAGTCATCCTGTGTTATAAAATAAACGGGGCTATTATCAAGATTGTGACTAGGGCTGGGCAAAATTAAATTAACTAACCAACACAAGAAAGAAAGATAAAAAGAAGTTACAAAACGGTCACGTTTAAACTACAAATTAGTACCATTTGAAAGGTTTTTGACCCATTGACAAATTTTTTTTTATCAGCGTGTTATTTTTTTTTATATTTAACAAGTGTAAATTAGGCATGCCTAAAATCAATGTCAATATTTATCAAATTATTTGTTAAAAATATAAAATATATTTATATACAATATTAAACAAATAATTATTTCACATATTTTAAACAGTATTTTAAATAGATTTTAAAAATACATTTAAATTTGTAAACATTTCCTACTTTTCAAGTTTTTTTTATCTAAGAATTTTTTTTGGGATTTTTAAAATGAAATGTTGTGATAATATACATATAAATATTCATATAAAATAGTATATTAATAATACATAAAATGATTTTCATTAGTAAATTTAACATATTAAATAAATATTAATATAAACTTTATAGCATTTAAAAATTAAATGATAAATCTAACTTTTGGGCAATTCAAGCTGATTAACGGAAATAAATTACACATATCAACTATCAAGCCCATGTTTTTATAAAGAATTTTAAATTAAACATGAAAAAAAGTTTCCATTACTTCCATAATGTGATGTGCATAAGATATTGGACAAGAAAAGAAATTGAGGGCGGATTTGTCTTTTCCTGAGTGTCAAATTGGTTTCAGGCAGTGTTTTTCTGCTGAAATATGCTTTGCTATACTTCAAACTTCCAAATATTACTAACATGCATTGTTTTTATGCACTAAGCTGCACATTTGTGGTGAGCTGTTGTTTACAGCTGCTTGATGGAATGAGGACACCATCATTTCCATTTAAATGAGAATGATGTTTCTCCTTTAATGTAAGAATAACTCAATTGTGGGAATTCAGGAGAGCCTCGGTGCGGCATCAGGAGCATTATGAAGAAGTCCATCAAATCCTAAATAAAATTAGCAGGAAATTCTCAATTAAACAATGCTGTGTTATGCGTAACATTGAGCAAAGGTATATGATTTACCGTCTTTGGTTTTCGAGAGCTTGTGTAAAGCCACAAACACAACAGATGTGATGTCTGACAATATTACACTAGGATCTGCTGGGTTTACTAAACTGATAAAAGCAAAAAGTAATGACACAGAATAAGAATAAACTGAACCGCTTGTTTGTGACGATCTATTGGCTGATCAAAGAAAAAGTGCTTTAGTAAAAACTGAAAAAAAAAAAAAAAGAAACAAAACAGCTATGAATATTTCAGCAGCAAAGAGATACAAGTTAAAGATTATTATTTATTCTCCTGGAGGTACTGTATGATGGTTGCTTTTGCAAATCCATACATTACATATACATTTCTGTTCAAACTTTTGGAGCCAGTAAGTATTTTTTATTTATTTTTTTTACATTTTTTAAATGAAATTCATTTGTATTTGTATAATGTTAAAAAACATTTGAATAAATGTAGCAACAATAAATAATAATAATAATAATAATAATAATAAAACAATAAATAAATAAAAAATAAAAAAAAATAAAAAATATATATATACATATATATATATACAATGTTTCCACAAACATAGCAAGGAAAATAACAAAAATGACATGTTTCTTGAGCATATATTTAAAAAAAAAAAAAAGATTTTTATAAAGTATATTTTACAATATATTCAAACAGAAAACCTCTAATTTAAATTATAACAATATTTAATGTTTTTACTTTTTAATAAAATAAATGCAGCCTTTTAAAAAACAAATCTGCTTTGAATCACTGAAATAAAGTGTTTTTTTTTATATATTTAATGAGACAACATCTCAGTTAAATTATAATAATATTTAATGTTTTTACTTTATTTTTAATAAAATAAACGCAGCCTTGATGAGCATAAAAAACTTGTTTCAGAAATATCCCCAAATATATGTGACTTTGCTTGATTGCTTTAACCTTGATGTTTGCTATTGAACTGCTTCCATAAACTTAACTTTACCTCCGATTCCTCGGGCTGAAACGCTCTGAATGTTTTCCTTTCAAGTGCTCCCATGTTCCTAAGCTGGAACGCATATCAAAGGCCAAACACTGTACGCCTGAGATACACTGACTATGCACCAAAACTTTTTAAACAACTACAAAACTCTTGAACATTTAATACTCGGCGGAAAGTGCTGGCACAGATTCCTGCCGTGTCACACAATCTGCTGCTGGGGAATATACAGTTGTCATTTCTACAGTTGAAAATAGACATCAAGCGTGGGAGTGCTTTGACAGCACAGCGGAGACCCAGACGAGTCACGCAGCCGCCATCCTCTTACTGTCAGCGGCTGACGGAGTGCACAAATACACCGGGATCCCTAGCTTTCACACTCATTTAACCACTATTAGCCTGACAACTATTAACACTACAACAAAAGAGATGCGGCTCAGGGGAAACTAATATTGTCTCTTTTAATGCAAACATTACAAGTTTTTTTTTTTTTATATTAGTAGACATACTGTAGATTGAGAAAGCCTCAAGCATAATAGAAGCACATTTAAATTAAAACCGCTCATCCTTAGTTTGACAAACTTTTATGGGTAATATTTTTGCAAGTAATATCCGTTTGAATGTATTTTTGAATATATGAATATACATGTTAATTATTATTAATATTATGAATTAAATATATAAATATTAATGCAATATTTATTAATTAATAAACTTAATAATTACATAACGTTTTGGGGACTTGCACCACATGTCATTTTACATCCTGAACTAATAAAAAGTGGGGTAAATATTTATATATAAATATTAACATAGCAGCATTTGTGAGTTTATATTATTAAATATCATTAACTTTTGGGGATCTGACCCCATGAAAAACCTGAAAACCAGAAAATATTAAAATTAATAGTTTTATTATGACATGAAAAACATGCTCATCACAGAAGATGTGTATCCAAGTCATTAAACAAATTTTAATATATTAAAATTATTAACTTAATTTTAATGTAACAATAATAATAATGTATATTAATATACATAACAGTGATTACTAACAATGAATTAATAACTATTAATATTAATACACCAATGCTTATTCATTTAAAAAATATTACTAACTGCTGGGGAGTTGCACCATGAAACACTTTAAGACCTAAACTACTCAAAAGAAAATATCAAATTAATATTAATAATTCAAAAAACATGCTCATCATATAAGCTCATCTATCCAACATTACATTGTTTTATTTAATCACAGTTTTTTTGATTCACAGCTTCTTATTTATTAAGTTTATAGAGCTTCACACTACAATATAACATGAATATCTGTAAATATAAAAATGAATATCAGTCATTCTGAAATAAAAAGCATGCATCCAAATCACTGTTTTCACAGTAAAAATAAATAAATAAATAAATAAAATAAAAACATAAAATCTGGAAACACTTTTGCCTCATTAATATGTGCTTAATTAGCACTAATAAATGGCTAATATTCTAGTAATATGCATGATAATAATCGACCTCTAATATGAGGCTATTATGCATTCAAACTTTAACTCTTTTTTATGTCAAAACACTGCCTTTTTCGATTGGGAAAAAACCCCAGAAACAATGGTTGTGAAAATCTGTTATTTGGATTTACAGCACAATCTTCCTCCCTCACAACCTCATTTTTATTTATGTCAGATGAATATGATTCTAATGGGAAAAGCCACTAACCTGAGTGACACGGTGCTTCCGTTTCGATGCACACAAACCACTTGCCGAGACTGGTAGCCTATTTCCATATTCCAGAGGTCGTCCTCTAGTCGATTAAGCCTGTTGCGGTTTCTTTTGCTCTTGATGAGCTCGCGCATCTCCGGGTCTCGGTTCCCTTTCCTCTCTTTGGCTTTCCGCCGGCGGGCTTGGCGGGCGGTGCGAGAGGGGGCGGCGGAGGAGGTCGGAGGTGAGGGTAAAGAAGGCAGCTTGCACTCGCTCCATCCGCCCACTTTCAGACTAAACACAGTCTCTCTGCCATCGCAGGCTCTCGGCGCACACGTCTGGAACTCCGTCAGATTGGGGCAAGGAAGCCCACCGAACAGTGGCGGAGCTGCGATGGAGCGCACGCGGTTCTGCAGGCCCAGCCCGCAAGTCTTGGAGCACGTGGTCCAGGGGGTGAACTCGGTCACCACACAGTCTTGAGGGCAAGGAATTAAACAGGCCTGTTCCTGCCGGGGTTTGGGCTCGAGGTACTCACAGATGGCATGGTCCGCCGCCGAGCCATCCGCCTTGAGCACACAGTTCACCTCCCGTGTCTGAATGCCCTCCTCACCCTGCAGGCAGACGCCGGTGTGGCCGGTGCGCAGCGATATGGGAACGCACTGGTTCCAGGTGCCTAGCCGCCAGTCGTACAAGTCCTTGTGCCAGTCGCAGACGCGGAAGCAGCTCTGTTGGTTGGCTGGCCGCGTGGACTGAAGGCAGTTGGTGTGAAGGGTGGTCCAGCCTTCCACGTGAGCGCACCACACCGCCCGACTCTGACTGCCCCCTGGACCGCACTCGCTGCCCATACATCTGCCCCACGGACCTGGGAAAAACACACCGCTTAGTGCAAAGTCCCAGAGGAAATGCAGAGTAATTATGATAAATAAGATTCTTATGGCAAAAATAATTTCAGAAGGTAATGTCATAATGCATATAGATAGAATGATATATAGAACGATAGATAGATTTATGTCAGGAAAACGGTGGATACTTTTGAAGCTAATGAAACTGCAGCATGCAAACTCTTGTGAAATGCTATTTGTGAGTTGCTGCCCATGTGTGACTTTCTAAATCATTCTCTAATGAGACACCAAACCCAGTTTGGATGCTGCCTCAGAAAGTAACTGTGTATGAAGGCAACAGACAGCCCACTAAGTGCTGGAAACGAGCCACAGTGTCAGGTTTACACACACTGAAATTTAAAATTTGAATTCACTTTTGTACCCGAATGCTTCTTAAGGTGATAATCTGAGTGTTGGCCTAATTAACTATTTGGCTGTGAAGCAATTAGGCAGTCAAAACGAGTTAATCACCGCTCAGTACCTGCTGCTTTGTACTACTGGCAATTTCAAACTCTAAATAGAGAATGGCAACAGAAGACGCAACTAGAACCTCATGGGCTCTAATTTTGGGATCAAATGCAAGAAATTGTTGCCAAACATACTAAACAGACAATGAATCAATTCTAAATATCAGGACAAAACTGAAAAATAAAGGCTTATGCTTCACAGAATATTCTTTGCAAACAGCTTGAAAATTCCCATTTGAAGTTTAAATTAAATATATTTTTAAAAATAGCGAAGAACTTATATATCAGTAAAAATAGGCATAGTCTATTAGAAAGTTTCTGAATAATACATGATTAGAATTGTATCTTGGCAATGCCAGTTGGTAGGAAAAAAAAAAAACTTACTGCAATTAAAGGGTCACTAAATTCATTTCACCTCCAAATGCTTTTTTTCTGACAGTTGTGACTAATTACCAGTTTTACTGGTGTAATAATAAATTAAATGCAAGCATACATGGCATATTGTACAGGCTGAAGAATCAGTCGTTTAACAAAAGCAGCTTAAACCAAGAATTCAGTGAGCAGAGACCGCAAAGCATGACAAATAGAGATCTGTAAAGACAACGAGGACCGTGATTGTGCTTCAGGGGCTCAATCTCACAGCCACATTAGAAAATTAGGCTTTATTATCATTAATTTTCACTGTATTACATTAGCTGTGTCACTATAACTGAGTATATCACATTGCCCACATTCAGCACCTCCTGCATGATAAATAGTGGTCATGTAACGAAGCTAAATAATGATCCATCTCAGAAGGTTTTTGCTGCAAACACAGCCCATATGGCCTCATCGTGTTATGCAAAAGGTATCAAAAGTAGGCCTATTTGACAAGATTTTGCCATTTTATGTGTATTGATATGCATTTGGTGGTTGCTGCGATGTTGGTGGTCAATTAGTCAACCAAGTAAGATATTCCTGTCTTTTTTTCCCCGGTTCTATCACCAGTCAGGTGAAATTATTAAAGCTGCTTATTAACAAAGATAATAGCATAGCTTCTTTTGAAATGTAATTTGAAGCATCAACAATAAAGGGGTGGGGGATCTTCACAAACATCACTAATAACATTATATCATAAGACCGATTGACCAACCACTCATTCCACCCACTCACTAGTTCTAATTAATATCATTTGATGAAGAGGGTGGGCAGCAAGGCTGCGTTTACTCTTCAGGTCACTTTATGCTTTATTGCAGCTTTGATTGGCAAAGTGAATGCCACATGTAAAGCTATTGCTAACTAAAACAATACAAAAATAAAAATAAATTAATTAATTAAGTTTTAAAATGATTAAAACTGAAAAACTAAAAAAAAAAAAACATCAAAAGACATATAATTATAAAAAGGCAGAAACACAGCAAAAATGCTGAAACTAAAATAAAATAATACAATAAAGCCAAATCAAAACATTAAAAAACAATGTATAAATAATACTAAAATAAAACTGCTTAACAGTAGCTTTTTTTCAAATCCTAAAAGAACAGTAGTGTTCATAATGCACGTTAAACCCCACCTCTTCTTGCCGATTGGTTGGCCGAAGTTTGTTTTTGTTTGGTGTAGGTCCTGCACCCATAGTGTTTTGCAAGATCGCATAGAGCACCTTTAAAGGCACGTCACTAATTGGTAGGGTTGGGTATCGTTTAGGGTTTTTTCGATACCGGTGCCAAACCGATACTTTTAAAACGGTTCCAGTGCCTAAACAGATCCATGAACTGATACTTATAAAATAAAAATGGTAACACTTTATAAAAACTACACACTATTAATCATTAGTTAAGCATTAGTTAACAGTTGTTCATCCTTTATAAAGCATTGATCCAACATTAATAGTCATTAGTAAGCAGTTTACACATACAGTAGTGAATGCCTTGTTCTTGATTTATAATCATATCTATTACAAAAGAGATTTAACAGCTCAGTTATTTTCCAAACAGAACAAATAAAAACAACACAGAGGGATACAGAACTATTCATTTTTAAAGATGCAAAAAAATATGAAACTTTACAACTGTTCACTTGATCTATGATTTATAATAAAATTGCATGAAAGGTTTAAAAAGTCTATTCATAAAGTATCTGAAAAAGATTTATTCTTTAAACAATGCATTAAATTAAATAAAGACAAAATCATTAATGAATAAATAAACTAAGCTTATGAAACAATAACTAACATATGATCCAATGCCATGTCTCAAGTCAAGTGAAAAAATCATCTTATAACAGTCATCCAATACTGATACGGCTGACAAAAATAAACATCGCACGACCAGGTGAGAAGATCGAGTGCAAGAATAATTGCATGATGATGACATATCATGCGCACGCAAGGGTTGGAAATGGGCTTCCGTTTCTTCACATATAGATCTGTTTTCCTCTTGCGGAAATTATTTACTGTGTGCATTAATCTATTAATCTATTTGCCGCCATAGATATATTGGGTTTGTTGTTTAGGCACGGCACCGAAATCCGCCTTTTGATTCGGTTCGTTACATACCGGTTACTTATGTACCGGTGCCATAATGGTATGGGGTTTCGGTAGCCAACCCTACTAATTGGTGAAGCTCAATTATCTTTTGCTGCACATCATAAATACATTCTTTGGTTTTTCTCATTGTGTTAAAGATTGAGGGCATTTGGGCTTTGTTTTCCCTCCTATATATATTTCTGTGAAACAAGAAACCATGGCTGGATATTTTCATGTTCATAATCACCCTGGAGTGCTCAAAATTGTAAATATGAATGGGAATATATTTCAGCGATGTTTTACTTGTGCAAAAAATAGTGGCCCACATGTATTAGAGAAAAACATTTATTTCATGAGATTTTCTCCTCATTCCAATTGTTTTAAATCAATGATAGGATAGAATTTTATAAATTTTTGAACGAAAGATCAAAAGGGTAAACAATGCAGAATTATTTTCACAGCCACCTTTGCTCACATTTACCAAGGGTGCCAATATTAGTTGAGGGCACTGTATATAATTTAAAACTCAAAGTAACACTGAAATGAAATAAATTAAACATGCAGAAGAAATGTATATAAAATAAAAAGCAATAAAATCATAGCATTCACTAGTTGCCCGTTAGCATGCTTATTACTACTTGCCTCATGCCTTATTCTGCATGACCACATTTTAGATCCCTTGCCCATTCCTTAATCTTAACAAACCTTACAGCAAACTAGGAGTTTACTGAGTCAGAAGTTAATTAATAGTGAGAATCGTCACCCAAACTAAAGTGTGACCAAAATAACACACTTGATATTTTAGGGTATCAGAAGCACATGAACAAAACACGTCACAAACAATACGTGACAAACCTCAGAGGTTAAATAAGGTTTTGATAAATGCATTTAACACTGAGTATAATCAAAACAGAATTTTTCCACTCAATATTATTTTGACTCTATAGAGGTTGTAAAAGTCCTAGTTACTTTCCCCATTGAGAAATTCTAAATTTCTAGCATCTAAACTTTTCAAGAAAGATCAATCATGAACTCTGAGATGATTTACCAATTGTATGCAGAAAAATGAAAATCTGGGCACTTGCAGTCTATTGCAATTCGCTGTGAGATGAGTTTCTCAGAGTGCTATTTGTGCAACATCTGAAGCTCCTTTATTCATGTAGAGCATTTCAAATCAGTCACTTTGCAGTTCCACTCCAGTCAGGATGCAAGCCATCTATGTAGGCACCAAATAAGAAGGTCGAGAACTACAGTGGTGTCTGCCGAGTCAAAATAAATATCTATTATAATTTCTATAATGCATATAAACAAACACTGTTCACAGAGACATATCACAGCTTACATTTCTCTGTTTATGTCCCAGTCTTAACGACTGTGTGACGTGCTTCCTCCAACAGTGAGAGGGAGCAGAATTGCTGTCGCTTCCCAAGGCTAATCGTCTTTGGGAAAAGCAAGAATAAACACAATCCCTACACAATGGTTTCACCGAAAACAACAAAAGATTTCATTTTTATGTCCCCTGACTCCCCCAGAGGTTTAGAAAGAGGATTTTGAGACTGCGGTGGTCCACGAACGTTAAGAGCTGTGACATGAAAAGCTTCAAAATATGTCAAATTAAAAGTGCAGTAGGCTGTTTTGTGAAAAAAATTATACCTTGATTTTAGACTCCACAAACCACATTATTTTGATAGTCCACTTTAGACATTCTACTAGATACATGTCAACTGCACGTCAAATAATTGCAAAGGTTCTGATCGTTAGTCTGTCAGTATAGTTGTGTTGTGGACCCATCAAAATAAAATGTTAGAAGATATTAAGCAAACAGTCTAGTAATACTCTATAAAAAAATGTGTATTTAATTTATTACTATATATATATTTATTTATTTATTTATTTATTACTACAACAGAACATCAATTTTTTTATTTATTTATTTATTTTAAATCTACATATTTTTTCCGATTTCTTGTTTTGTTTTTTTCCAGAGAAGCAACTAATTTGTGATATATAAAAGTAAGATGTGGTATTGTGGTAATGCTTCCATCTGCCCACACTGGGGTCACTTTGAGAGGATCAGGCCTGCAGCGGGTCAGGATTGATCAGTATCTCACACATCATTATCTCCTGTGCTCGGAGGAGATGCCAGCTGTCATGATAAAAGGTAATTCTGGCTGACAAAGTGCTGGTCCATCAGCGCCTGACAGGTGTGTGGGAAACAGCGTACAGACAATTCAGACTGTCACTCAAACAGACCCAGTCCAGTTTATAGAGAGAAGCATTTGATGAAAATACAGCTTTTACCATTAATAACATGCACGTGATCATCTATGAGCGATAGATGGGTTAGGTGCACCAAATGTAATGGTACACAGAAAAGAGGCTTGCTCTTGTTTTAGCCAGTCAGAAACACTCTCTGTCTGTCAATCATTGTGCTGTTTGGGCTTGAGAGGGACAGATTTGTGTGAAATAGTTAAGTACCACTAATAAAGTTTCAGATAGAACGATACAATAATAGAATGATACACTGATAGAACGACAGACTGATAGAACAGTAGATAGAACTATAGATAGAACAATAGATAGAACAATAGATAGAACAATAGATAGATAGAACAATAGATAGATAGAACAATAGATATAACAATAGATAGAACAATAGATAAAACAATAGATAGACAGAACAATAGATAGACAGAACAATAGATAGACAGAACAATAGAACAATAGAACGATAGAACGATAGAACGATAGATAGAACGATAGATAGAACGATAGAACGATAGATAGATAGATAGATAGATAGATAGATAAATAGATAGATAGATAGATAGATAGATAGATAGATAGATAGATAGATAGATAGGCATCTGCAGATGGCTCTGTGGATTGTGCTTACCGACAATGGTTTCTGTAAGTATTATTGGGGCCATTTATTAATTTCAATGACAGAAATGTGCAAATGAGTGATGCAGTGTTGTTTGTGAAGCCAAAGACAGTAGGCATCCAACAAAGGTCTTCGGGCTTGTGCTTAATGCACAGAGATATCTCTGTTTCTCTGGATATTTTGATGGTTTTATGCACTGTAGATAATGAGATTTGTGAAGTCTTTGTAATTTGACGTTGCCGAGCGGCACGTCCCGAATTTGCTGAGTTAGGCGTGTTCCTGGGTTAACATATTTTGTTGACCATGGAACAACATTTTATTCCAAAATTTAATTTTGACCATATCTCTACACCTAAACCTAACCCCACCCATGAGTAATGCCTAAAATCAGAGGAAATGATAGACGACTGACACTGATGTATAAGCACCAAACACTGATTGTAAGCTTAAACTTCACAAAAACTATAAACTGGTTCTTCAAATCTGATTGGCCAATCACAATGTTGTTCCAGGGTCAATAAAGGTGTTGACCCAGGAACTCAGCAAAATCAGGTTCTGCTTGGAGGGCGCGTTGGTTTATATTTATATATATAAATATATTCTACAATCTTTTTACACACCCTATCACAGATTGGAGAGCCTCTGGCCATCTTTACTCATGAGAGACTATGCCTCTCTAAGACATCCGATTTATAGCTAAACATGTTAACTGATGTCTATTAACTTAATTAGTTCCTAGATGTTCTCCCAGTTGAATCTTTTTAAAGCGTCTTGCTTTTTCAGCCCTTTGTTGCCCCATGCCAGACCTGTAGCAGTCATTAAATATGAAATGAGCTCATGTAGTGAATAAAAGTATACAATTTGTCAGTTTAAACATTTGTTTCCTCTCTGTAGTCCAGTGGCCAGATCCGTTGATCAGACTGCAGGAATGTGAATAATTTAGATGTTTTTGCTGTGCCCTATAGTAGCAGAGTGTTATGCAAGAGACAACTTTAATTGCTTCAGCTCACTAATGAGATGTTATTATCTCTGCGCTTTGTTTGTGTTCTTCTAAATAGTCATCCAAACAAGTGTTTGGACAAATGTCATTTCCCCCAGGATAACCCCCTGTACCGCTCACTGCTTTTCTTTCACTTTTGTGTGTCTGTGTGTTAATTAAAGGCAACAGAAAGTGTGTGTCACTGTGTTTGTATTTCTCTGTGTGTTTATGTCTATGTGATTGGGAGAAATAGAGCATACATGCTGTCATTTGACGGACAAGACACAAAGGAAAGAAATAATTTGCTGTCACAATTCGAAATATTACTCTAAAGTAACTGCAGGCCATTCACTTCCACTTCGCCCTGAGCTGCGAGGTTCGGTTGTGTGTGTTTCGTTAGTGCTTGGTTGAATGCATATGTTGCTGCAGAGCTTACTTGACAGGATTTCAGGCTCCCCACAGCATCATCGACAGAGAGAGAGAGAGAGAGAGAACAGAAGAGGGGGAGGAGACACGGAGAGGAAAGGAAGACGAGAAATATGGGAGTAGTCTGGAATTACTGACATATTTATGTGATGCTTGTAAGCCGACTTAAGGTTTGCCTCCAGTGCACAGCAGAAAAGAACAGACTAAAAGCAAACACACACACACACACACACACACCTATGTGAGAATCCAAGTGAAATATCTGTGAAATGGTTGGAGTAATTTTGTGAAACGCAGTTTAAACTGAGTCTTAGAAATGATTTGAACTTTAAACTCAGGTGTTTTAGTGCTGATTATTTAGTAGACATTATTCTGGCTTTATGGAGAACAGAAACGTGACTTATCTGCGACGTGTCAAACAGAGAGGTCATTTAAAATAGATTGAGGACGCATAACGCTGGCTAAAACAGGTCTCTCTCTTTTGCTCTCATTCTGTGGACTCGCTCAGTCAAAAAGCAGGACAGAGAAACTAAAGATTACCTTAACTTTAGACTGAGAGGATGGATAGATAGATAGATAGATAGATAGATAGATAGATAGATAGATAGATAGATAGATAGATAGATAGATAGATA
>JAUCNO010000236.1:1897667-1907991 GCA_032353835.1 Enteromius viviparus
GTTTTGTTGTTGAATGTATTAATGAACAGAGCAGTAGTCATTTACCCCCGACATCTGAGTGACTGAAGACACAGAGGCTTAACGTTACGTTTGGTTCTGAAGGGAAACGCCCCCTTGATCAACCGAAATGCATTTATGTTCGCTCTACAGAAGCAGTGAGTAAAATGTCTTTTAATGAATCTTTACAAATCACCTTTCCTAATAATGTGTTAATTAGCAAGTTTCACTATGAATATGGCTAAAAAAAAAAGATCCTCTGAGAGCGCCTTGGAAAAGAGGGGCGGAGTCAGCGGAGTCAGCGGAGCTCGTGAAGATTTTAAGGGGAAGTACACAGAACAGAGTTTTTTACACTCATCTTTGAGAAATTTTAGACCCTAAAGAATCATATTAGCTAGTGGAAAACTGGCTTTGTATGACTCCTTTAAATATATATACACACACAAATATTTGCTTTTTAGTATTGCATTTTAAACCAGATGAAAATGTTGCAATAATTTATATATATATATATATATATATATATATATAAACAAATATATTTTTATTTTTTTTTTATTTTTTTTTATTTTTACTATCAGTTTAGGACTTTACACTAAAAAGGTTACACTCTTCTTACCGTGTTACACTATTTAAACATATTTAGTCCCTGAAAGCCAATTACCCATGAAAATATATTAAAACATACTATTACTTTTATAATAGAAATAGAATAGAAACTACTTTTCTATTTCCATTTTCAGAAAGTATGTTTCTAGCCTGACAAAAGATTGCATAATTCACTCTGACCTGCTTTTACTGAAAGGTCGCACAAAACTTTTTACTAAGATTCAGTGCAAATCCCCTTCAGCATAACACACTGTTGATTTGGTTTTAATAAATGTATACACACAAACACACACACCCTGGCATTTGCAAATAATCTTGTATAACGCTGCCATTTTTATTACAGAGCAATAAAGCATACCTCAATAATATAAGTCTAATACGTTCCTTGGCATTTGCAAATATTTTTAATCCAGCTATTTATTTTCTGTAACCACACATAACACTGCAATAAAGCAGAGAAACACACACAACCCCGGTGACAGAGTGTGTAAAATAGGGCACTGCTGACTAAGAATGAGACTCGCAGGGTTTGTGCTGCAGTCTTCAGGCCAGCGGGGAAATCTGCTCGGCTGCAATGCAGAACCACCAACAGGGATGTGAGAACGGATGGGAGCGGAGTAACACCCCAGGACTGCAGACACAGAAAGCCAGAGGCACAAGTGGGTCAAGATGGAGGGGCTGATCACATCCGATTATAGCGAAACAATCACAGCTGCGGGCTGAACTTCTCTGATCGTCTGACACTTCACATCAGCCGCCGTTTGATTTTCAGTGCGGATGTAACATGACATTTCCGGGGAAGATCATTCACAAACCAGCCCAGAAATGGGAATTTTTACACGCAGTGGCCCCCGGAAACTGATTTTGTGACATGTTTTTGCTCTATCCTTCTTTAAAACAAATGCCACTTGCTTTAACATGTTGTTAATGACATTTAAAACATGTCCAAATATGTTTTAGATACATATAATATGCAGCACACTGATATATTTCTGGACTGCTTTTGAATGACATCAGCACTTGTGACATAATGATGATTTTAATGATGGATTTCAATAGTATAGCCACAAGACATTAATAAAATGAGTGTTTGTTAACATGATTTTAGTGTGGGGGGAAAAATATGTTACTAACCTTTCTAAGTCATAACATTTTACAAGTTTGTTGTAAAGAGTTTTTTATTTATTTATTTAAATTTTAAAGTTCAAATAATGCAAGTTTTAAATAAGTTAAGTGCCTCTATAAAATTATAGGCATTATATTTAATGTTATAAAATATAAATATATATTATTATATAAAATTATAGGCATTTCATTAAATTCTATAAAATGGTCTTATTTACATATTAGATTAGAATTATTTAAGTATTTTAATATTTAATTAATCTTTTGATACTATTCTATTTTAATATTGAAATAATATTTAATATTTAAATTATTGATTTTGGAGTATACATTTTATAAAAAATATATTTGTTAAAAAAAAAGTAAATTAATTCAGTAAAAAAACGAAGGAATGAATACAAATATTGTACTCAACATTATGATGATATTTAATAATATTTAAATAATTCAGTTTATCGAAGAAAATTAAAAATAATTTAATATTTGCAATAATTATTTGTATAGTTCACTACAAATTGTGCTTAAAAAAAATCATGCCACAGATATTAAATTAAATGGGATAACCTTTTAATATGTTATCATTTAGTATTTTTAGTATATTTAAAAAAAAATTTATTTTAATTTCATATTTTGAGTAATTATTTTTAAAGTTAACAAAAAAGGTACTGCTATCAGATGAGCTTAACTTGTATTGAACCCAAAATATTCTATATAAACTATAACTACAATTAATTTCCATCCAAGTCGAATGTACGCAACAAGACACAAAGACATGCTAGACTTCTGAAAATAAGCTTTGCAAATGATGAATCTATGTGAAAGGTTTCTACTTTTATCACTTAACACAGTCTAAATTATGGGGAAAATGACAGTAATTTAAGGATTAGTCTCTCATCAGCCGTGTCAGTGAGATAAGGCAGCATTTCCCAAGCTTTCCCTCTCAAACAGAGACAATCACACCGGCTCACAGGGATTACTGAAGACACTCTCTGCCTTTGAGCAACACATTTAAAGGTCATGCATTTCAGTTTGTGACTTTACATTTGTGTCTACAGTACCATTATTAAAAACAAAATCTTGCATCATGTCAGATTGGCCTCACTGTGTGAATGTGAATGTAATCAATGAATACCAGTGCATCAGTCATATACAAACTGATTATAAATTTATACTGTGATATAGACCACATCTTCTTGGATTCGTGCAATCATTAGTCCCACTTGCTTTGGAGGAAAAAAAGAAAAGAAAAACGTTTTATATGCATTTTCTTCTCTTTCAACTAGAATATTATGTTCATCATGAAATGCTAGCGTAGTGCTTACTTTACATGTCATCATTTAGCCGATGCTTTCACCAAAAGAATATATTTTATCCTGTATATTATTTTTTTATAATTTGTGAAAGTAATCATAAAACAATGCATGCATGAAATGTAGAGGCTAATGTAGTATACTAGTGATTTATACAGTAATTTGGCACTATAATCTAATTTTATGAAAAATAGTTGCCATTATTTTCATGCTTCTACTGCAGTATGCAATGCATTTTTTACAAATTAATTTTCTACTCAGTCTATTAAGTTACAAATTCGGTACACAACAGAGCACATTGCACGGAATCAATAAACTTGTCCTTTTGTTCCCAGCTCGTTTTTGCACAAACTGCATTTAAGGTGCATATTAAAGTATATTATAAGGTATATTCAACATGACATCTGGACGTCACCCGCTGCTTTTACTGTATTATAAACATACATGCAAAGTTATGCATGGAAATATGTTTATACCACGGAATGAAAAAGTTAACCGTGACATTTTATTACTCAGAATTCCAAGATATAAACCATATATACTGAACATTCTGTTAAATATAATAGGTCACATTCCCTGTAATAAGATACACTGCATACTGTGAATATACAGCAAAAATAGTATGAGAACTGCATGTTTGTTGATACTGTCATCTCTCATATCATGAAGAGAAACCTTCACAGCGTTTACTATTCAGAACAGCATCAGTAACAGAAGACGCAGAGGACCACGGTGCAATAAATTCATGTCAAACACTGAAACCCAGCACAATGGGTAAATAATTCATAATTGAGCGATGACGTCTCAGTAGCTCATGGGTTCTAGAATGATGATTATCAAACATAACTAATATGGCAGAATACAAGTATAACACATAAACAGGACAGATCATTTAAGGACAAACACGGAATGGTGTTTTAATGCAATATGTTGTATTTATGAGTGAATCAGATTGTTAAAAAGAAAGAATATTGCCTATGTTTTCTTAATGTAGTACACCGATAAGTCATAATATAATACAGTATAAACACCAGAACATGCAATCAAAACAATTTTTGCATGACTATTTACGCAGCATGCCCAGTGCATAGTATACAATTTTTTCTGCATGCACAGAATATTAGCCAAAATATACTGTCAAATACTGTATAACCTTTGCAATGCATACATCCCGTGTTGGACAAATGCATGGCATGTAAAATCAGATCATTTTATTGATTCGTTGTTTGAAAGAACTGCAAGAGGCTAGAGCATTTCATCATAAAATTGGAATAAAAATGAAATGGATAACTGGATATTTATTAATATAGTAATACTAAAGGTCAGGGTTTTTTCATGTTGACCTTAAGCTTTTTTGAAACAGGTTTACCACCATCATAGCTAGATCAACTAGATAAAAAAAAAAAATCTATCTCTTAAGCTTAAAAGTGCTCAAATCAAACATTGATTTGTTTATGCTATGCTAAAATCTGAAAAAAAAACTAAATGTCATAAAATGCAGCTTATTACTCCGTGCAGTGAAATGTTAAATGCTCCTGCTAATTTAAATCCAGAACGTGTTTGTGTGTCAAACGAAACTGTGAAGTTCGAACGCAGCGCATCTGGTGATCAGAGCTAAATTAAGATGAGCATCATGCTCAAAAAAACCCACACGCACGTTTCTTTTATCTTCGGGGAGCTCAGTAGAAATTAGATTGAAGTGCATGACAGGCTTGTGATAAGCAGAGCAGATAAAAATAGCGTCTCTTGGGAGCGTCTGGTGTTAAGACGGCGAGGTGGAGATCTGGTGTCTTTAGCCCTGTCCTCACCTTCTCTCTCCAAAAGAGGATGAAGGCTGATCCGAGCCGCTGATCATTTGTCTCCAACGTACAGTATATAGCTAGAAACGCACGTTTATAATCATAATGGTGATTATGATTGGTTGCTTAACCTGGTTTGCTTAGACATTTAAGGTTAGTGAAAATTAAGTCTGTATTGTACTCACCTTTTAAACATCCTTCCTAGGTGTATGTGATTATTTTTTTCAGACGAGATACTGTATTACAAAGCCTTTCCATGGGTATAAATGGATGTTTGCTGTTTACAGTTCAGAAAACACCCCTCACACAGATCCAGGGGGTTAATAAAGGCACCCTGTTGTGTGTTTTTGAAAGATAAATATCCATATTTCAAACGTAATAAACTTTTTTCCCCACTTCCGCTGACTGTGGTGTGCAGAAGCAGGCCCAGCGGATGACATAAGATGCGTTGTGTAATAAGTGACCAGAGCAGAGAAAGAACAAAGCAAACCATCAGTGATGAATTAGAAGCACAAAATGTGGATTTGTAAATATTAGAAGACTTTAATATAAGCCAAGAGGAGACTGGTTTTCATTTGACAAAGTAATGTTTTGTTTCTTTGCTCCTACATTTCCCAGAGGCTCATGTGACGCATACATTCTACATCATCCACCTGAACAACGTCTGCTCACCAGATGTGAGAAAAAAAAGTGTTTATTACATTTGAAATATGGATATGATACAAAATTGCATTGATTTGCTACACCCATTTGATTTATTCACCCTGAGGATGTTTTATTATGGATGCGCACACTTCATTTTACGTCTTCCGAATTATATCCAGCAAACACCCGTTTATTGAAACGTTTGGAGGGGACAGGACGACTTTTAGCATAACTCTGACTGGATTTGTCTGAAAGAAGACGCTTTAAAGAGGAGTAAAATCAATCAGTAATTAAAATTTTTAATGGCAATTTTTACATAATTAATCACTAAATTAACATGTTAAATGAGGTGTGTTACACAGGTGATCCATAATTGTATTTTTATTTTTTTTTGCTTTTGATTGTTCATAACACCACAACCATATTTATTTGCTAGCATCTTTTCTGTATTTAAACACAGTAGTGACCATTTGATTTTGAGATTGTCTTCTCAGACCGACAACTGAGGGACTTATAGAAAACGATTGCAAAAGTTTCAAATGTGCGTACTGACGCTA
Source organism: Enteromius viviparus (assembly GCA_032353835.1). Lineage (NCBI taxonomy): Eukaryota > Metazoa > Chordata > Actinopteri > Cypriniformes > Cyprinidae > Enteromius > Enteromius viviparus. The sequence goes on from JAUCNO010000236.1 coordinate 1,903,710, forward strand.
CAGAGAGAAACACAATTAACTAAGAATTTGAATTAGAATTTGAATATCAGGGTAAATTGCACATATTTTGTCTTCAAGAAAGCATTTTCTGTTACTTTTCCGCAAAATAAGAAACAAATATAAACATCTTCATTCTGTTCAAATGTTTTCACCCCCCAGCTCTTTATGCACCACGTTTCCTTCTGGAGCAGCAGTAACCATTTGAACCCTTTGTAATAGTTGGGAAAGAGTCCCTCAGTTGTCTTCAGTGTGAAAAAGATGGATGAGCCGCAGAACAGCAGACCGTTTAACTGTTCAGGACCAACAGACATGAATCACATAGGCTTAGATAACAACAAAGATTCAAGTGTATGTAAACTTTACACAATCTACTATTATTTTGACTGGTAATCCATATGTAAACATGTTTTTAGCCAAATATCCAAATCGGGACAGGACTAATTCTATTATTTTTATATATAGATATACACCTGTATATACAGTATGATATAAGATTATATATCCTTGTAACCCAGTAAGGACAAAGTCAAAGGCTAAAGATATACGGTTACATCCTGCTTCGTAACCAATCCGCCCAAAAATACAATACATCCAGGAAAAGAAAGATACTGGAAGTCTAAAACAGCCAGTGTTTACGGTAGACCGACACAGCGCTTCAAATCAAGCACAACTCGAGTCATTGTAGCTGAAACACACTAATGGATGCGTCAGGCTTTCAAGTGCTGCGAGGGAACAACTTGAAAGAGAGAACAGGCATGTTGTGGGAGATCTCAGGTTCATAAAACGCACGCCTTCCAATGTGTGCACTCACATCAAATGATTTTGGCTCAACTCTCGGCTGGATTTCAGCATGATTTACATTCGAAAAGGGTCAGTATAGGGATGCTTCTTGCGCCCATTAAAAGAGGAGTTTCACACTGTTGTAAACAAAACACTAAACGCTAAAACGATTCTTGCATTAGATAATGAGATTATTACATCAGAGGGAGGCTCATAATCGCTTGTGCATCTTCATTATATTTTGGCTGCACCAACAAACTCCTCCTCCTGACTTCCTTTGATTCTACAAGCTTCAGTCATTAGATTGCATTAGATTTTGTCCCATTCATCATCTTGTCTCATCTCGTATCATGTTTAACGTGGGTGTGACAAACTGAAGGAATATTCCAGATTACGTACAACATAAATTTAGCCGTTAGCAAATCATAATACTTGTGTAATCGGATTTATTTCAATATGAAAAAGTGCAAGGATTTTTCGGTTATACCTACAATTGCGCAGTACAACATTGGCACACACTGTTTTTATACTTATTTCAAGTCAAGATTATTTGTGTAGCGCTCTAACCAATGCATATGGTTTCAAAGCAGTTTAATCCTTCATTCTGTAAGTGCTGGTTCATGTTGAGAAGACATTTTCAAAAGCACTGCTATATTTAATGTTACTCATTACAAAAACATTTAAAAAATGAGAGAGAACTGAAAGTATATGAGAAAAAAAATACAGAGATGCATAGAACTCAGCAGGCAAAGACACTTAAGACGCAGAACACCAGGCAGTGGAACAGAACAAAAACAGGCTAATTATACTAGAACTTGCGACTCTATTTCATGCTTTTGAGAGCACAGGTAATCAACTACTGCTACACGAAAAACAATGTAATTTTTGTTTTTTTATAGACTACATTTCAGAAGTAGTTTATTAGTTATTTAGCAAAACTAAATGCATTAAATTGATTAAAAGTAACATTATTTACTTTTACTAAAATAATGCTACTTTTGAACTTAACTCATCAAATAGACACTATATCATGCTTTTCAAAAATATATTAAGCAATTATTGTTTTCAACATCAATAACCACAGGAAATGTATCCGATTTCTAGAGAATCGTGTGGAACTGAAGACTGAAGTGATGATGCTGAAATTTTAGTTTATATTTTCAAAATATTATATTTTTTTCTGTGTTTTTATTAAAATAAATTTAGCCTTAGTCTGCAGAAGAGACATCTTAAAAAATAATTTTAATTTTAAATCTCCTCAAAAGTATATGCACAAAGACCTCAGAATATTGAAAGTAGTGCTTAGCAAAAGTGGAAAAACAAATTGCATGCATTACATATAAAAATGCATTTTTTTAAGCCCCACCCTTTTGTACATCTTTGAATTGCAAATCACAAAACTGGCAAAAAAAAAAATTGAAGGAAAGACTTAAGCAATTTCCAAAACGCCCTAACAACTGCATAGCAACACACTAAAAACCACTCGAAACACTTTAGTGACCAAATAGCAATGCCATGGCAATTGCCCACAACACCCCTCACATATCCTTCAGAAAGCCTAGCCTGAAATCAAACGTCCTGAGCTTTAAAGAGACATGTGCAGCTCTCCTGGAGGCCGGCTCTCCTCTGAGATGACTGGGCTGTGATCACAGCAGGCGGGGGCACAATGAACACTGCCGTTTTCTATTAGCAGAAAGGCACGATGAACGATCACACTTCTCTTTTTTCCCCCTGGCCTGTGATTGCTCTTCTCCCCGAGCCCAGGCAAACACGTGTGAGGAAAATAAAGAGTTTGCACAGATAACAGGCCAGTTTGTTGCCTATGGAATCACTGGTTTGGTACGTTATTTATGCCCTGAAGTGAGGAGAAGATAATTATGCTGAAAAGAAAAATACTCCTACTTTTATACTGCAAATGCAGCTCTTCGGCGAGCAAGGAAATAATCGTACAGACTTTCAGAGCATGCCTCTCATATGTTGCGCTGGGACGTACAATTCATTTTAGTGAAGCAAATGAAGCTGTTCAAACACACTACTGCCTGATTAATTTGAGTTCATTTTCTGTAGCTCAGCTCTAACAACACAGATTCTCTCAGAACTAGGGATGAAAATCCTAAAGAATCGTCGGGTTTAGATTCTGTTTATATTTTCGAATGATTCCATTAAAAACTCTATTTATGCTTCAAGAATTATTGTTCCAAATTCTATATGGTTCTAAACAAACACACGACTCAAAACAATAAAACTATATGCATTTGGCTCTGGCTGCATTTATTTGATCAAAAATACAATAAAAATAATAACATTCGTGAAATATTATTACAAATTGTAATTATCGTTTTCTATTTAAATATATATTTTAAAATGGAATTTATTTCTGTGATGCAAAGCTGAATTTTCTTTATGTTTTAGTGGAGACTTTTTTTTGTAGGTTTTCAAGGTTTGATGAATAGAACATTACCAAGCACGTTATTTCCAAAAAAACATCTTTTGTAACATAATAAATGTATTTACTGACACTTAGGATCGATCGAATGTATCCTTGCTGAATAAAAGTATTTATTTCTTTAAAATAATACAAGATATATCTTACTGACCCACTTGTGGTAGTACTCATATCATAAAACGTTTTACAAACACAGTAAAAGTTAACAGTTCACAGAAATATTGACAACAAATATTGAGGCTTTTTTTTTTACAGATTTGATAAAAAAGATTTGACTTTCAATATTTTTACATCTAAAAGTGATACTGGTTCTAAATAAGGATTGATTCACACTTGTCGACACATTTAAATCATCTAAATGGAGCCCTAAAATAGATCAACAGGATTGTGATACTTCCCGCAGATTAAATTCAATTGAAGAGCCTCATACACATTCTGGACTCGGATGCTGCGAGTCGTCTGTGATCAAACGAAGTAATCTGACCCAACACATCGAACGGTCAGAGGGAAAGAGGCAATCAATGATTCACAGCGGTGGAAAACCAGGGATTTATCTCAACAAACACACACCTCACATCCTCTACAGCCATCCCAACATCTGGACGTGTCCGACATTTTTCCCATTTAATCGAGCTTGAAGGTTGCTGAATCCGCCCTGTTGGGATTAGAGCTGTAATCGGGATAGGAGGGGCTCTGTGATGGTTAGGACACAAGTCACAGTAAAGCACAAATGTCTTCATGAAAACTCCTTCATGAAGTCACTGTCATGTTATGAAAGCTACCCTTTCCAAAGAAGAGGTGTCAAATTATGCTTAGACCCTGCAATCACAAGTCGAAGATCACAATCTGAACTAATATTTCTCATTAAACTCAGCAGTCTGTAAGTTATATAATGCTAGATGCATACATGAAAGGCAATGCGCTCTGGTACATCGATATATAGATGTACTGTATACGTTGCTAACAAGGTATCTATGTGTGTATATATATATATACACTATATTACCAAAAGTATTCGCTCACCTGCCTTTACTCATTCTATGAACTGAAGTGCCA
>JAUCNO010000236.1:1908091-1929693 GCA_032353835.1 Enteromius viviparus
GTGTACACACACTCCCAACACACATTTCAGTCCAAACAGCTTGTAAAAGTGCATGCGGCACCGGATGACCCCTTTAAGTCTTCTGAGCTTTGAAAGAACAAGCAATTGCAGGGAAATCATACATGAAACTAATATTAATTGCTTCTCAAAGACAGAAATTAGAGACTTTTACCCAAGATCTCAATACGATATATATACCGAATTCAATCAAATTCTTCAAAAAATCTGTGCCAATATCAATATTACTTTTTGGTTTACATTCTTAAAAATAAAGGTTCTTTATTTGCATCAGTGGTTCAGTGAAGAACATTTATGAGATCTTTTCATTGGACAAAAAGGTTCTTTATCATGGATAAAAGTTCCTTAGATTATTAAAGGGGTACTTCACCCCAAAATGAAAATTTTTGTCATTGATCACTTGCCACATATTATTCCGAACCAGTGTAAGCTTAATTCGCCTTCATATTTTATATGCAAACCAGGAGACTTGTGACAGTCCCCTTGACTGACAAGTAATGAACACTGTTAAGGTCCAGAAAAGTATGAATGACATCATCAGAATACTCCATCTGCCATCAGTGGTTCAACCGTAACGTTATAAAGCATCAAGAATACTTATTCGTATGACTTTATTTAACAATTTGGAACCATACTGTTACCAAAGCACCATTTTGGATGCAAATAGCGTCTTGTTGGGGCACAGAACAGAGTACAGTGTGCCCAGCGGACGCTATCCAAAATGGTGCTACAGTAACGGTTCTGAATTAATGACAAAATATTCATTTTGGGGTGGAGTATCCCTTTAAAATGTTATTTACACACACACAGAAAAAGGATTTTTAAGGAAAAAAAGGGTTCTTTGAGGAACCAAAAATGGTTCTTTTAATCTATGGCATCAATGCTAAAAAAACCTTATTTTTATTTCTCCTGAGTATCTCAGACAGCACTGATACTTCATTAAACATCTCTGAAAAGGTCATGAAGTTATAAAAGTTTAAATGTTATGTTTAGTTATAAAAAAACACACAAAATATATGGAAAGGTGGAGTGTAAATTACGAAAGCCCATTTCTACAACTGTACAAATATAAAAAAGGTCAGATTTTTGATATTTTTCTCACAATTGCAATTTTACAATTCAGTTTTCTTTCTCATAAATTGTGAGATATTTCGTCAAAATTGTATGATGTAAAGCCATAATTGTGTGTTATAAATTATCCCCCAGTTTCACACACAAGGCTTAAGCTAGTCCCAGACTAAATTGCATGTTTGAGCTGTCTCAGATGAAAATATCTTGCTCTTATAAATCTAAACATCAGTGTCGTTGTTCTGTGTTAAGATGCACACCTGTAATATTTTCTTATAAGGCATTTTTGTAAAAGTTGCTTAAATATCTTAGCTTAAGCCAGGACTAGGCATAAATTAAGCCCCTTTTTTGAAACCAAGTTTTAAATTCAGAATTGCAAGATAAATTTACAATTCTGTAGCCTGGCTTCTGCGACTTTAAAGCTCATAGGAGCTTAGTCGGGCCAAGCTACCTTACTACCCACCTTCTAGGAGGCGAGCTTTACCTGCTTCCATCAGATGCCTCTGTATACTACTGGAAGAATCTACAACCAATCAGACCACTCTCAGGAGCTCGTTTCTCATTGGTTCCCACTTGTTTCTCAATTGAGCACAGAAATGCTCTAAAACTGCAGCTTTGCCAGACTAACTTTTCTCGCGAAATGAATGTAGCATCAAAGGAAGTATGGGCGGGCTCAGGATAACAATTCTGAGCAATAAAGTCAGTATTGCAAGGTATAAAGAAAGGCCATGACAGATCACCAGCACATATTAAAAATGTATTATGATGTGTAGCGTGAGAGCTCTTGGCTTGTTGGACATTGCAGCAGTAACCAAGGGGAATGGGTGTTGAGAAGGGTCAACAGCAAAAACATTTCAGAAATGCAAAAGAACTAACGAGAAAATTCTGAGAATTTCAAATAAGTCACAATTGCCCTTTTTTTTTTTTTACTTAGCAGCAGAAATGGTTTTCCAAATAAATCTCTGTATAGGACAGTGAATGTGAAACATGTCAGATGCAGATGATTATGGAGTATTGGTGATCACCAGGACAGCTTTCATGCAACAGAAGACGGAGCTCTGTTCTGTCTTTGGAATTGCTCAGACACAGTTTGTGGGGTTTATCTCTAAAGCGAGACGGATGGGTGTGTGTCGGCCTCGGCTCTGACGGGTCAGCAGTCTCAAATCCAAAGAGCTGTGTTCAAAGACCACCCCAGCAGGAAGCGCATCAAAAGAACTCAACCACCGCCCGTTCAAAAGAGCATGTTTTCTCCGGATCAGACACTGACGCATCCTCTAGTCAAAACGAGGGGCATTGGGAAAACAGAGCTTTTTTTTTTATTCCTTTGGTCAGGTCTGATGTGAATTCAGTCATGTATTCGCAAAATCAAGTTGCAGTGTGAGAAATGCTGATCAAAATTTGCTCAGATGATTTTTTAATATTGTATTTATGCGGAAATACTTGCATTACAGAAATACAATATAGATGCACAATTATGAATTAAGACATTGCTTATACATTTTTCATTGTAAAAAATATTAGAATGTTTTTCCACCCAAACTAATAACTCTATAATATTTTACAATGGCTTTCTAATAATAAAAATAAACCGCTAATTCTCTGTGGAATTGCAGAGTTATTGTACAGCCTAAAAATATACAAATCAATATAAAAAAATATGTATGAGATATTAAACATCGAATATACTGTTATGTAGATCCATTATCTTATGACAAATGATCCTTAAGATATCATTCTAATATGCTGATTTGCTCAAGAAATATTACTTATTATTACCAAAGTTTCAATCAGCTCAATTTTTTGTGAATTTATTCATTTTTTTTAATTATAAATGTCTTCACTGTAGCTTCTGATTAATTCAATGCATCTTGGATGAATAAATGTATTAATTTCATATTATTTTTAACCTTTTTGACCCAAACTTTTAACTTTTAATTAATTTTTAACATTTTTTAAATTTAAATTATAAATAAAACACTATTACTACTAGTAGTACATACTGTATATTACAGATATTGTACCATTGTTGGCATTGCATTTACAGTTATCAGCCAATGAACACTTCCAATCTGCCTCAAACTCCCATAAAACTTTGCACGACAAACTTTCTGCACTTGCGATGATGGTCTCGCAGCAAGCTGAATGGGAGGACTGAAGAACTCACTCATGTCTCATCCCTCCGCATGCTATCTCCTAGTCAATCTGTGCTCATGTAAATACCAGCTGCCTCGGTTCTCTGAGCCATGGCAATATACACCCACACGCTCCACGGCAGTCACATGATGCCGCATTCAATGCTTTAATCATATAAATCTCTCACTAGCCAATGCAAGATTCCATCTGTATCCTTTTTCCCACTAGTTACACCAGCTAGTAGAGATAGCGATCCCATGCAAGACTGCTGTGTTTATCAGAAGGATAGCGAGAGATCGGACTGACCTACATACAGCACGAGCACACAGACTCTCACACTCAGGCACGTGGCTCCACTACAGCAAATACTCCACCACGCATTAGAAAAAAAAAACATACCTAGAGCCATGCATGAGCTACAGCATGTTGTCAGGGTTGAAATGGAGAGAACGGGAACACCAGCTACATTGTTTTCAGCATAACAATGTGCTTCCTCCATGTAGGGAACCTGTAACAGGTTCAGTTTAACAAGAGCTCATGTCAGAATACACTTGGGCCATACGGATGAGCGCTTTTGACAGTATATACTGTACAGTGTATGATGCTAGAAATCTGTCAGCTGGTAGATATAACCTTAATACTCCTATAACCTTAGCTGTTCATTTGTCAAACATGTGTGGAAAATGCCAAAGTTTTACCGCGTCAAGACAATATAAAACTTTTGACGAGAAAAAATAGGGGAAGACATAGATATACTCTTAAGAATGCACTGGATTGCAAAAATGTGCGTTACATAGCTGGGTAGAGCCGGATCAAATTGAGCTATTTAAAGCTATTTAGCAATTAGATCTTATTGGCTTAAATGAAGACAGGAAAAAAGCAATTAAAGGAGATATTAAGATATTTTGTGTTTTTTTTTTTTTTTTTACTGTGCACTGATATAATGGTCACAATAACACAAAGTAATTTCGATTTCTTGTTGACATTAGTTCGGCTATTTATAATAGCTTTAATATTTTTTAAAAAATATACTTTACACCACAATTACTCTTTAATGCAATTAAATGTAAAAATAAATAAATAAATATAAATAAAAGTTCATTATTAAGTTTTATAAAATGTACATACTGTGTATATATATATATATATAAGAGGTAATTTGATTAATTATTCTGTTTTCTTTTCATTTATTTAATCGTATCTTTTGGGTCTAAAAGGGGAAAATGATCAAATTTGCTTAACCTTTTATCTTCACTTTCATGCTTACATTGTATCAAAGGTTTAATTGGTAACATTACACACATATAGAAATCAAACCCATGAACATGCTGTTGCTATAGCACCAAAAACTCTGCACTGGAATGATTTGTAATTCCACAATAAAGCACGATGGAAATAAAAGAACTATGCAGATGATATATACTGTTACAGTTGATCTAATGACTCACACAGGATTTTAGTCACACCGCCCACCCCTAATAACAAAGTGCTTCCTCCACATAGAGAAACTGTGTAACACGCTCAGTTTAACAGAAGCTGGTGTCAGGATCCACTGTAGAAACGCACTCAAAGGAAGCAGATGCAGAGTACCAGAAGAAAGAAGCTCAAAACGATGCTATGCCTAATATAACACCGCCGTCACGGCGTGGTTGCTATGGCTGCAACTGTCAGCATGGCACAGGGGGCTCGTGCCATGACTGACAGCTGTGACAGCGATGTAATCCAATCCCCTCGCTGCAAAAAAAGAGTCTTCATCAGAGCCCGACTGCACAGAGATCTCGACATGAACTGAGTGGGAGAGGAGAGCGTAGGCAACACAGCGGAACGCCACCCGGCACATGGAATCAGGTTCTGACGGAGGAGAAATGCACGAAGAAGAAATAATCCGGTAGGAAGGTGAGGGACAGTGACAGGGCAAAGTATCCAGAGGAACATATAACAATGAAAAATACATTTACAAATGAGTAAATTGAGTGAGGTCAGGGAAGTTTGTGGTACAATTGTACCTGCACTTGCGTGTAATGATTCAATTACATTCTAATGGATAAAATCCCAATTTAAAAGTAGTCGCGCACACAATAATTTTATCCAATTGACTATTGGCTCCATATTCCAAGTCTGTATACATTATATACCATGTTTCAAGGTACAATTGCATGTTATTTTCTAATCAATAATCTACAATTAAGTAATTAGGTGTATATCATAGCATCTTTAATGACAAAAACCGAGGATAGAGTGGATATTCCGCCACTGATAGGCGACAGGATCAGGGACAGTTCATTATTTAAATCTGGAATTTCTTTGAATTTACAAATCCTAACTTTGAGGTAATGTAAATACACAACTGCATGAAGTATAACACTGTGCAAGTGGTTTATGTGCAAGACTTTATGACAAAAATCTTACATATTGTGCCTTTAACCATAAAAACCTATAATTTAAAAAAAGATAACATTTAAAAAAAATAAAATTAAAGACTAACTATAAATAAATTGCACATTGACCACGAATGGGTGAATATGTTGTTTAATGATTGAAATATTAACTTTAAATCTCAGGATCTATGTACCAGGCTGACAGGTTTTTGAAAGTGCATCTATAAAACAAATTATGCACATCTCAAATTTTCCAAACTAATCATCTTTAGATTAGATGTTTTGAACTTGAACCTGAAACTATGATAAACAAACAAACAAAAAAACAGTGTGAAACATTTTTGAACTAAATCTCTGACATTTAATCTGCCCAAAATCCAGTGAGAAAGTCAAACAGGCCTAGAATATGGTGCACAAGTTTTATGGACTACCTTTATGGTTCAAAGGAGTTGTTAACTTCCAGAACGAAGCTTTCCTCACTTCTATGTCAACCAAGATAGAATTGTTTCGATGAGCATTTGTGGTTAAAAGTATAGAAATTTGAACATTTTATTTATTTCTTTTGAAGCTGCATTGAAATTTGGACCTTCAACCATTTGGCCACCATTGAAGTCCACTATATAGTGAAAGATCCTGGAATACTTTCTGCAAAAACCATCATTTCTTTGTGACTGTAGAAAGAAAGGCATGAACATATTGGATGGCATGGGGCGAGTAAATTATTAGGAAATTTTATTCTAGAAGTGAAAAACTCCTTTAATGTTGTTTTGAAGCCGATGTTGAAGCTTTAAGCACCGAATCACAACAACTGTTGTTGTCTATAAAAGAGGCACATGAAAATTCTTTTTTCATGCAAAGAAAAAAAATAACAGCATATGGGTTTGGAATGACATAATGAGTGAGTAAATAATGACAGAATTTTCAGTCTTTGAATCTAGAATATGAAGCAGATGCCCACCCATATGGGTCACACAGATAGTAGCCCTCAGCCCACTGCTCTCAAAAATGTAAAAATATATATATATAATATAAAAATAGCTCGCCAGCACACTCCACTGACGCACGTGGAGCCGAAAACATGTCGTTCTGACACAGGGAGGCTGGTATTGAGTAATGAAGTTGAGTAATTAGAGAAGATGAAAGACATCAGTATTGGCATTGTGTCATTAGATGAAGTGAACTATAACTGGAGGTGTGACAGAGCTGAAGCTCACGCCCGCTGTGTGTCTTTAGAAGAGATCTGAAGGCGTCGGTGCCTGGGTGGAAAAGTGGAGTAGCTGCCACAGCGAGATCTGACACTACAAACAACACCCACATCAGAGCAGAACTAAATTACTGAACAAATTAAGTTTTACACAACGACACAAAACTGGAGGGGGAGAAAGGAATGCATATTAAAGCAAAATATCTGAGGTCTGTTTAAAATATTCTCTCATCTTTGGTTAAGATTTTTAGATTTTTTTGCTTGTAGAGGTTCATTCAACAATGCTTCAAACGGAGCTCATGGGAGTTTGCATTTTTAAAGAAATTAAAACTTTTATTCAGCGAGGATGATTTAAAATTGACCAAAAGTTACGGTAAAGACATTTAAAAATATTACAAAGGATTTCAGACAAATGTTTTTGTTTTGAACTTTCTACTTCATACATTCTATTATGTGACTCTGGCGAACAAAACCAGTCATAAATAACCCAAGTATATTTGTAGCAATAGCCAATAGATCCAAATTTAGATTTTTCTTCCATGTCAAAATACATTGGGATATCAAGTAAAGATCGTGTTCTATGAAGATGTTTTGTAAATATCCTAACGTAAATGTATTAAAAAAAAAATACAAAATAAAATTCTCAATATTTCAATTTGTTTCCAGATTTTCTAATAATTAGTTTTGTCCCATCCTAAAAAAAACATACATCAATGGAAAGGTTATTTGTGCAGGTGATGCATAAATCTTATTTTCTCTGACTTTTGTGGTCACATATGTAATACTATATATAGTTAGGGCTGTCAAAAACAACACGTTAACAGTGTTATTTTTTGTTGTTAATTACGTAATTGTTTTTTTACCGCATTTCACGTTTGCGCAGTGTGACGAGTTATTTGTCAGAAAAGCAGGGCAACAATTACCTTGGAGTAACTGCACATTGCATCAGTGACAAGTGAGAACTGAAGTCTTTTACACTGGCTGTATTAAAAACTGAGGAGTGTCATTTTGCGTAGGCTTGTAAAGAACAGTTCCTGTAAGTGGGGGCAAAACGACAACCATTGGAACTGACAGTGCATGCAACATGGTTACCGCAATTCGTCTATAAACACATGAACTGTGTCGCTTACATGCTGCAGAGAAGTGTCACAGTGAGTCTTGAATGCTTTGGTAATGGAGGCACGGCAGTGCGTAGCAGGAATAGAGCAGAGCCGTGCGCGATAGATTCGGCGCCGAGTCTATTTTTGCTTACTCTGAATTAAAGTGACAGTGCGTTGTTCTGGATCTAAACTCAGGTGTAGTTGCAAATAGTGATTAATCTTGATTAATCCACTGAAAATCCTGATTAATCTGATTAAAAATTTTATTAATATAGGCCTAAATAGCTAGATAAAATGTATTATATCTTACCACGTGAACATTAGTGTATCTTGAATTCAAACATCGCTAACACTTCACAATAAGGTGCCATTTGTTAACAATAATGTGTTAACTAACATGAACAAACCATGTATTTAGTACACTATTTATTAATCTTTGTTGATATTATTTAATGAAAATACAGTTGTTCATTGTTTATACATGTTAGTTCACAAACACAACCAATTAACAAATGTTAACTAATGAATGTTACTGTAAAGTGTTACCCATCTTTTATTCAAAAATCAACTGGAGTATGATATCCACATACAACTCAAATTGTAACCCAAAAAAACCCCAAATGAACTCCTTTAAGCCTGCCATGAATGAGTAACCGCTCAAGCTCAGGTTTGATTCTGCACACTAAAGATTAGAAAAGCTAAGACAGGTGCAGGAAACGAGCTGACCAGCGTACAGCCACCTGCTTGCTTCTTTCAGATCCAGGAGCCTGTCAAACATGATTACCTGTAGTGAGAGTCTTTACACATCCAGGTTCAGGGTTTCTAGGTTCAAACTTCTGGTGAGCGTTCTGCTGCATGCTGGGTGCAGGTTCAACAATACAACAAGCTCCTGGAACAACGTAACCTGACCATCCAAACCCTTAACTAACCATGAATAGGTCACACACTATCATTCAAAAGTGTTTTGTAAGAAGTCTCACCAAGCCTGCCCTTCACATAATTCAAAATTATACTGTAAAATATTTTTTGAAATAGTAATCTTTATAGTAGTTTTTACTGTAACATTTGACCAACTTAACGTCAGTATTTATTTTCTAAAATAATAATTATATCAATTAGTATATTATACAATTATACTGACCCCAAAGCTTGAACAGCAGTATACTAACGCATCCTAAAATATACATAACATACAGACAAAGAGAGATAGGAGGGGAAAAAATTTAAATCACAGACAGACCAGAGAACCTGAGAGCACAATTTACAAGTCATTAATAAAATGATAAGTACAACTATATTTTTTCATTTTTCTGGAGACAATATTGCAGTTTAAAGTATTATTTATACCTGTAGCACATTCAAGTTGCACACAGAATTTTAATTCTATATGAATTAAAAACTTTTAAATATTTATAGTAATATTAAAATGAATCGTTTGTTATTGAAAAATGTACTGTCATATCTCTGCCATATCCATTCATTTTTACAAACAACAAAATACAATGCAGAGCCAAATTTGAAGAATACAGGTAAATCGCCTTTAAAAAATAAATAAATAAATCAATGCAGAAAATTCCTTCATATTAATACAGTACATTGCGCCCTGTTTTGTGAGTGTACTTTGCTCAATTATCCACAGAAAAAATGACTTCATCAGCCAACTAAAGGTCACTGGACTTACAAACAGAGTCCATTTCAATCAATTCTCTGAAAAGCTGTTGCTTCATGAAGATGAAAGAAGAGCTCTGGAGTGTACATTGTTGAGGTGTTCAGGGCTTGTTTTGTATAGGTGAACACCTACAGGCTCTTTCATTCAGTTCTGGAGAGTTCAGAAAGCATCCGCAACAGGGTGCATGTGATGTTAGCTGACCTCTTTCAGTCTGTATTGTCAGAGTAGTAAGTATTTTCATCCTTTTGCTGAAAAGACACTTTAAAAGATTTGAGGTTGTTCTGTTGAGCCTTAAATATCAAATGTATTAACAGGTAAACAGGCTCTGTTACAAAACCTAGCGAGCTGCCTTCTCAGACTGCATGACAATAGAAATGCGTCCTTCATTAAATGAAGGGCACAACAGAATTGTGAATATTGTCTGCGCTTGATAAATGCTTAAATGTAAGCTAACAGCATAATAATCTAATAAGCACAACATCACAGCAGAAATACTGTGTAAAAGATTCAATTGTTGTTAAGATCGAACAGATTTCTTATCCTTCAGTACTGATTTAATTAAAACACTGAATAATATTTACTGAATAGTCTTTATTTTAATATATAATATAATATAATATATTAATAATAATAGCTGTTATTTAGAATTTTTATATTTGTCGTTTTTCATTTTATTTTTAGTTTAAAAAAAATATTTTTTAATATACAGTATCTACTACACAGATTTTATTATTACTATTGTAGTAACAAGTGAAAAAAAAAATCTTAAAAATAAATGTATTTTAAAAAAAATAAACAAATTATAATAAAATTAAAAAAACATTACCTTTTGTAACTTGCAGAAAGAATTTTCTTTTTTAATATTTTATTTTAGTTACCTTTTTGTTAAAATAACAAAAATGTTTTATTTTAGTTTTAGTTAACTACAGAAATACTCCCTGTGTAGGCAGCTTACCAGATATCTGAACATTACTAAAGCTTTATGAAGAATAAATCTCAGTTCCAGACTTCTTTCTCACAACTCCTTTCAAAATCTTTTTTTCTAAGGGATCTTTTTTCATGCAAGATGCTTTGTAAAGTCATAATTATATGTGGTCTGGCAGTAAGACATTGTGGAACATGGTGTAAAGGACTAATCCTCTTATGCCATACTAAATAAACTTTATGGATCTAGAATAATCTTTAATCCACACAACACAGCCATATTAGAGATGCCTTGGTCTTAGCATAAGCCCTGCCATTTAGATTAAACAAACACCATTTTCCCAGCAGGACCGAGACCACACATGCACATCTGTAAAGGGCGACCTATTTCATAAAAAGCTGATTTTTTAAAAAGAAACTATTATGCTGTAACACATTTACTGACCCTTTGAGAGAAAAAGAACTGGTTATTTAACATTATAATGCAATAACTGTATGCCTCCACTATAATGCAGCAAACATAAGATTTTGCACTTTCTTTCATTAAATAAAGGGATTAAAATGAAATATTCCTAGAAAGACTGGATCTTACAATAGTCCCTTCACGCTCTGTGTGGATTTAAGAAATCTTGTTTTTAATACTGGATTTTTGGCTGAACAATATAAAATATTCAATATATAGCCATCAAGATATATTGCAATAAATGCAAGCGGTATAATGAATATATTACAATAATTTTAACATTCTCTTTATTTGTTATCAAGTATGGGTCATAAAGACCACATCACCAATCCTCGTCTGACATTTAATATATTACTTGCTTATTTCTAATGGCTTTTAAGAAATTTTGGACAAAATTATAAATTAATGAAAGTAAAAATAATAAATCTAAATTAATAATAATCTACTAAAATATTAAAATTTTTGCTGTGAAATAAGTACAATTAATTGCATCCATTAGAACAGTTTTTGTTTACACACATATTTTATATATATGTTTTGTTTATATATATGAGTGTGTGTGTGTGTGTGTGTGTACTATGTATATATTCATATAATTTATATTATATATAAATATATTTCATATATTAACATAACTTTCTGAAATATATACATTTATATGTGAGTATTTATATATACATAATAAACACACACACACACACATATATATATATATATAAAATGAAAAAAGCGCTTACTTTAGAATTTTTTATTACTATTTTCAGAGATCCTTTTGCAACGAAACACTTCAATTAATACTTTTATTCACATGACATAAATGATATAAGAAGTGAAAATGAAGTGAAAACTTAAATACTACATGCTCAAAAGAAATTACATTTTTAGAAATATTTTAGTAGTATTATGAGTCCTAACATAAACAAAATTCACAGAGAGATAAATATCCCCATGATGCCTTCATTTAACCAGTGTACAGTCACTATATTGAAAGTACAATATCATCACTTGAACATAAAAAGCTTACAGTTTTGTGAGACATCCACAAATATCACAGAATCTTTACTCCCTGTGGGAAACTATTGGCAACCGAAGAAACAAGTAACACGTAAAAGCAAGTGGAAATTATGCTATAAACAAAATGAAAACGCTTTAGCCTTAAACCCACAGTACCTCTGCAGCACTTAAGAACACTCAACCCAGGTCACATTTCATCCCAAAGGAATATGTGGTATAATTCAGCGGTTAAAGCGTGCAAAGAATAGGATGCGCTCCATTTAGTGAATGCGAGCACGATCAGACTGCTTCTGGGAAGTTCACACTCTTAACGCGCAGTGCAATTAGGACTGCAGCTTTCTTAAATCAGAGCCAAATTTAGGTGCTCCAAAATAAGCAGAAATAAAAATCAATCACACAAGGGAAATTTTTTCTAAACTGTTAAAATGCCATTAAATGCTCCGTGTGAATAATGTATTCAGAGGAAACCAGCCTCGTTTGTATGCGCGTCCTAAATTTAAAGCCCTTTGCCAGGAGTCTGGAGTAGTTTTCTACCAATTATAGTCACAGGGTTCGTTTGCCGTAGGTCCATATGAAAATCAGGGTCACACGAGGTGACATTAAAATGCATTCCCTGAAATGAGTTCAGAATTTCACCCGGCACGTTTCCTTATCTGCTTCTTGGAAAGAAGGTGACAATTAAGTCACCTACATTTTTTTTCTTCATTCAATTTTCGTGAAATAACATTTTCGCTCTTTAACACAGAGCTTATCCTCACACTCCAATTTCAATAAAGCCTCTTATTTTGAGACAAGAAATCTTCAAACAGCTCTAGGACCTCTTAAAATAGCAATTATTTGGACTATAAGTGGCCTCTGATCCTGTGTCCTTAGTCTGAACTCTACAAACTTCAAAGCATTTCGGGAGTTTAACAAACACTTCAGTAAAATTATCGACTTGACTGTACTCGCACTATTAGACTATTAGACTTAACTTGAACAAAACTGAGCTGGATAATGACACTGTCTTCTGTAGAGCTGCTTTAGCTCCGAATCGAATTGGTTTCATAATTGCTGAATTAAATCAACTGACTCAGTCTGAATAATGACACTATTGCCTATTGAAGATCTGTATGCAGTTGAACTAATATTGAACAGACTTGGGCTAAATAATGACTAGGCTCTCTTCTGTAGAGCTGCTGGGTTTTTTTTTTTACTAAACTGAATCAACTCACTTAACTAGACTGAATAACCAGCCTGATATCACAGCAATTCGTAAATATTTTAAGAAGTGGCTAATTCGTACAACTTGACCTTTGCTAAACCATACTCTGTGTATTTTACAAGTTGGCAATTCGTATGAGCTTGTACGAATAATCTACACCTAACCCCGCCCCTAAACCTCACTGAGGTCTCAACAAATCGTAAGTAAAGTTGATAAATTAGCCACTTTGTAAAATACATACAGATTGTCTTGGAATAATCACACTTTTGTACTTCTCAGAGCTTGAATAAAGCAATATATACTAATAAACGTGAAATGGGACATTTGGTTGCCCACATGGAAGCCTATGTTAACTTTTGCATGTGTGTGTGTGTGTGTGTGTGTGTGTATTGGGCGGAGCGAAGGCAACCTGAATGATCTCGCTTCATTAACAAGCCTTATTATAGGAGGTAACGTGGTGTGAAGTGTGAGTGGCTCTGACAGCACATCTTTGTTCCTGAGGGATTGTGTGATCAGGAGACAAGAGGCGAATCCAGCGTAATCTGGGTAATCTCTGCTCTAAGAGTGGATAAACCCTTCTGAGGCGAGGGCCACACACACGAGTTCAGTCTGCATTAACTGTTCCTATTGGTTGAGAGTACAGCCAAAAGTTCCCACTGTGTTATAAACAAGCATGATGCAATGCAAGAAAATATATATAGACCTATTTGAAGTAGACGTCATAGTCACTTGCAGCTACAAACACATTGCCGTATCAGAAAAACACAGGTAACAAGTGGAGGGAGACGGCTAAAATCCATGGAATAAGAGAAAAAAAATATTCTGAGCATTTGAATGTCAAAATTAGAATGCAAATAGTTTTTATATCTTATGATGAAAATGTACCTGTGAGAAGTAATTCACAAAATGTTATATATGTGCAAATATATGAATTCCATGATCGTGCGGATCTCGTCATTAAAGCTGCTTCTGTGATTAGTAGTAAATCTCCATTACCTGCTTTTAAATGGAGCAGAATTAACTACACAGAGCCGTAGTTCACCGACAAGCTATGCAATATTGTGGAAAAAAGCCAGAAATGTGTGCTATAAACTTTTATATTCTGAGCCCAGGAGAAAAAGAGAGAATGGTGTCTTGTTTTTCTATTATCAGAACCAATAAGGGAAAAATACACTTTCACATACTGCTACTTTAAAACTGTCATTATATGCAACCAGATAAAAAAAATAAATAAATCACCATTTGGGTTTATGTGGATAAAAAGGTTTGTAGAGTACCATACTCTTAAAAATAAAGGTTCTTTATTGGAATATATGGTTCCACAAAGAACCTTTAACATCCATGGAATCTTTCAAATGTACAAAAGGTTCTTTATATTATAAAAAGATTCTTTAGTTCATTCAAATGTTCCTCACACTAAGAAACAGTTCTTGTAAGTAGAACACTAAAAGGTTCTTTGAAGAACCAAAAACTGTTGTTTTTTGTTCCTGTACTACTCTGAGGGGGAAAAAAATGAAATGACAGCAGCAAATTAATGAATTAATGAAAAAAGACAACTAAAGACAACTGGAAGATATAGTCTTTCGAGCTTGATAAGGAAAAGCATTATTAGCTGAACCTGCGAAATTAAAAGGGTCATATGATGTTGCAAAAATAAGATTATTTTGTGTATGAAATGCATGTATTTACACAAAGATCATCTGAGAAGCGAGGTGTGCTCTGATTGACCAACTCTCTAGTGCATGGCGATTGGCGGAATACCTCAAGCATATGACAGAAATGTTACGCCCCTCACGTATTGGATGCTGTGTCATTAAGAGATGATACAAAACCAATAAAACTCTTCATAAATGAGGCATTTGTTGCATCCAATGGGGACATAATTAGTGGCTATAATGACTTCTATTGTTTTTTTTTTACACTTTGTGTTGCATTGCGCCTAGTAAACATCACCATGCCTGCATTTGCAATCAGAGAAATGACAAACAAGCACTACTCGTGCCGTTAGACATCCCGATGCTGAGCCCCGCCGCAGCAGCAGCACCAAGCTACTATTGAAAAATACACTCAATCTATGGCGGCAAATCTATGCCGTTAATAAGCGAGCGCCCCACTGATGCTGGCAAACGCGGCAAATCATTTCCGCGAGAGAGGAAAACATATGTACATGCGAAGAAACAGGTCCGTGAGCTCACTTCAAACCCTCGCACGCGCTCGATATGTCATCCGTGCACTATTCAAAAACTCGCACGCGATCACTCCTGCGCTCAATGCTCCATCACATGCTCGCGCGAACACTGTTATTTTTGTCAGTCGTGGGGTGGGGCTTGGTGTTTTAATTACAACTAAACTATGTTACAACTATAACTCAAAGAACATGGATATTAAGCTCATGGATTCATTACGAAACTAGCATAACATAAGCAGGATCTACTATATATGGTCTCTATGCTTGGCCAGGTAATGCGTGTCCTGAAGTGCACTTTGGATCTCAATGAATCACATGGGAAAAAACATGGCTAGAGCTCTGAGCGATGCCTTGAGCATGTAAAGAAAGAGTACACACATCTTCAGTGCTATCAACATGCCCCTGTAAAAAAATAAATTAAAAAAAAGTTTACACCAAAAAGGAAATATTGTAACCACGAACCTCTCATATAACTTACTTGCTATTGTGAAGAATAAAGGAAGATGTTTAAGAAATGTCAATACAATGAAAGTCAATGAACTAAGACTGCTTTGCTACCAACGTTCTTGAAAATATTGTCTTTGTGTTCAACAGAAGAAAAAAATGCTGAGTACATGATGACAGTTTCATTTGTGGGGAATACCTTCATATATATGAACGTAAGAGAAAGCAAAAGAAAGCTAATGATATTTACTTAAGTTGTTATATACCAGGGCAATTACTGATTGATTGCATATCATTTTTAGATTTATTTTACATACATTATATATATATACATATAGTTCTGCAGGTAAAGTGGTCTTAATGCCTAAAACTCTCCTTGCCTGTGGGAAAATAATTAAATAAATCACTGTAATGGACAGCCTTTCATGGTTAATCACTTTAGTGACCACCTGAGCAGAACAAATCAACATCCTGGACTCTAAATAATCTCTCTACAAATTGAATGATGCATTTACTCCTCTTAATTTCTGATACTATTCAACCAAGATTAAAAGTCAAGGTTACAGTAACCCACGTAGTCAATTTTGGCCTGTAAATACCCTCATTAATTAAGAATCCTTCCTTAGTCAATATTAGCTAGGTTTGAGACACATGGGAGCCAGAGCTGAGATGTGGAGCAGTGAGAGTCAACACAAGACTGTATATCGATAAAATGAGGAAAAAATAAATAAAAAGAGGGCTTCTAATTGGAGGCTGAGGCACAGAGAGATATGGACAAAATTGCTCCGGTCTTCTCCAGGGATATTTGAACATCAAACCCATGTTCAGACAGCAAACAGGGAGGGAAATGTACAGAGACAAGTGTGCCATGTAATCCAGCCTGCTTATTAGAAAAAAAAAGCACCAAGTATGCCAGCGCTATCGATTGCAGCAAGAAAAACACAGCCATTAAGAATCACTTAACGAAAAGCTTGTTGTTTTTAACCGTCATTTCAAGGAACGCTGGTTTATTTTCGTCTAAAGCACTTGTGTTTCCAGGGCTGTTATATGAACATCTCCATCATGGGAGGATATCAGCCCTAGACAGCAGATTTATTGCTCTTCTGTGAAGCCAATAAACAGCAGAAATGTGAGCTAGTTCCCCACAGGTTGAAGCTCGAGCTCTTCTCCGGTCAGATTCATTATGCATACAGTACATCATACGTCAAAACTAAATTTCCCTCCCCTTGAGCGCTCTAGAAAGCGCAATAACATTATCGCACCTGAGCGATATCACAGTCAAACGGCATGCTATCATGCATCTGCCCAGCCGAGATAGACTCTCAGCTTTTTCACCAGATGTTTTTCAATGAAATGAGCCAATGATCTGTAATTACTATGACCTACAAGAGGGAGATATGTAGGTTAAGTTTGCCTGCCGCTCAGCTTTTCTGCATGCATGTCCCAGGGATGTTTTCAAAGTATAAATCCCAGCAGCTCCTTTAATCTCCTTACGTGCTTACATCCGCTTTAAAAATTCACTAACAGTGACAAATGCACGTTGACTCAGGACATTGCTCTGCCCAATAGAAGAGTCCAAACTGCACATTTAGACTCTCTGTGAATAGATACAGGTTTGCAAACAAAGCATTGATGCGAATGCATTCTACTAATAGTAATGATAGCACATGAACCTCTAGACTACATTCACAAGCCATCTTTTTAAATCAGAAAAATCATTGAGTCAGATTAATGTACTAAAAGCAATTTTTAATCCAAAATGTAATCATTATACTGACGGTTTTTGTTTATTACAGGAATGAAAATTTATCTTTATATTTATCTACTTTATTCTTATTACTTAATTTTTTTCCTCGCACTATAATGAGAATTTTTAATCAGAATATTCACTTATTACTAAACTAGACAAACTACATACTTGAACTCTTTAAATGGTAAAATTGTTAAACAATGTATTTATTGTACTGAATTAATGCATATATTTTTGAGAATTTGGCGATGAACCGCGTTACTGTTATAAAATAATTAATAATATTACAGTATTAATTTTAGGTTTTATTTTCTTATAATCAAAGCAAAATACAACTATTTAATATTTTACATTTATATAAATTTGTCACATTTTATACAGTATAATACAGAATTTTTATTTTTAATGCTATAGCAGATGCACTGAAGAGGTGACTGTGAAACATGGCCAAATTTGCAATCAAAAGTCAAATAACTTCCATTACTTTGTACCTCAGAGCTCTTTCCATTATAATGTCAGATTTCATTATAATAATGATACGGCTGTTATCTAGCACAAGAAATTGAACAATCAGCCTGGGAAAATGGAGACAACCTACTGTGCTGAAACGGGGACACATTTCTCAACCACACAGACTTGAAGAATCAGAAATTAGGATGATGAGAAAAATTCAAACTCTACGCAGAGCCGTTTTGAAGTGAGACTGAAGACCTTTAGCTGTCCTTTTTCTTACCCCAAATAATAAAACATTTGCATTGCAACTTTGTACAGCCAGCCAGTCTGGTACCTTCACATCCCACTCACATCCATCAAAGTACTTATGGAAATAGCCATATACCTGTCTCCCAGAAGTACAGCGACTTCCCGTCTCCTGTCGTTTGGGCGCAAGTGGTCCAGATTCCACAGAGCAGTAAAAATAACCTCCACAAACACAGGAACGCTGTCCTTGCACCCCTAACCCCAAGTCCCATGGCTCCCCTGAGTCACGTAAAATCCACTCGGTCGGGAGGAAAAGAAACCCCAACGAGAGCAGAGAAAGAAGTTCAGTCGTACAGACTGAAAGAGTTTGTGTGCCTCTTGAGTTAGTGTTCCACGAAGGAACGGCGCATGTATAGCGGACCTCCTGGGCTTCTGCTCCTCTGGCTGGCTGAAGAGGAAAGGAGAACGTTCTGGCTGAACAATAGAGAACGGCAGCCACTGCTGCTACTGCTGCCGCTGTCCTCTGCCTACTGCAGCTGACTGACGCCGCATCTCCCCTCCCTCTGCCTCTCTCTCTCTCTCTCTCTCTCTCTCTCGCTCAAGCTCAAGCTTAGGGCACAAGGACGCTCCTTCGCCATGCTCCTGTGACGCTAAAGAAGACAAGATAAGAGGGGAGTGCTGTCGCTAAGCGAGGGAGGGAGAAAGAGGGAGATTTATGAACTGCATATTCCACATTTTCTGTCTGCGTGCCTAGACTGGAGTTGCATGAAGATAGATGAGTAAATGAATGAAATTAAAAATACAGTATTAATAAAATATTTTTTTTGAGATGACACAAGTGCTAAGTCGCATTGTCTAAAAGCACGAAATCAAATTCCACACTTACTTTTCTGTTGCATGCTCCCTTAGTGTTATGTGCACAACATGCATGCTACTTCAAAGAAATAAAAAGTTAGTTTTTTAAAACATACAATTACTGTTCTGATTCATGTATTACTGATTCATGTATTACAAAAACAAATAGATATGCTTTAAGTTATGATATTGTTAATCATTACTGTATTTGTTGTAGTGAATTGTTGTACCTAGACCACAAAACCAGTGGTACTACCATTTGAAAATATGGAATCTGAAGATGCAAAAAAATCTAAATACAGAGAAAATCACTTTGCAATGCATATTTTAACATAAAAATTACAAAATTAAAATTAAGTTTTAATATATTTAGAGTAGGAGATTTACAAAATGTCTTAAATGGAACATGATCTATACTTAATATTTCAAATGGAAACAGTTGGCTTTTACAGAGGAGTGAAACACAGATAGAAAGAGGACATAAAGTATTTCGATTAACAGCACAGCCCTAAAATAATACCTTACAACAAACACTTGGTGTGTTTGCATATGTGGTTTGTAAAAGCCTGTTGATGAAGACGTTCAGACTCAAAGATGCACGCACTGCCCAATGGTGGTCTAACAGCAGAGAGCTTCTTGGATCTGTAATCTACTGCTTTTCCTGCAGGATGTGCGCTCTGTCGTATTTCAACCACTGAATTTTCAGAAGCGAATTTGTAAAGTGAAATAAAAAAAAAACAAAAGTTGCCTGGCGAATATTATTGCTGGAATTATTAAACAAACTGATTATTTTGAAAATGAACTTTGTGAGGTGAATATTGATTACTGAATTTTAACAATAAAAATGTTTGTGAAACGTTTCCATTTGAAATATTCACTATGTAAATATTAGGGCTGGGACTTTAACGCGTTAATTTAGATTAATTACACAAAAAGAACGCGTAAATGTTTTTTAACGCATTTTAATCGCTCTTATTTTTGCACCACGGAACGTTTCTCACTGGATGAGTTTCGGTGGACTGCCGAATACAACACTATGCGCACCAGTGATGCGCAGGTTGACCCGTTATGAGCGGGTGTCCGCGGTCACCCTTGGTTACGAGTAATCTAAAAATATTTTTAATGATAGTCGGGTCGTTTGAAATAAAGATGCCAATTAATCCTTTGTAATTTATATAGTACTAGACACAGTTTTCTATGAAATACATAGGCCTACACTTTATTGGTTAAATGACTGGTGCAAAGATGACGCACAAGCTTAGTTTGCATGTAGAGATGGAGGCGGCAAGAGAAAAGGTGAAGACTGGGCAGTGGAAGCTCCGCAAATACACAAATAGGAAGAGCAAAGTGTGGGAGACATTTGCCGAAATAATGAAAGATGATGACCAAAGTGCTGGCTTTGTCATGTGTAGGCTACCTTTTGAATGTTGAGCGTTATTAACTGTTGAATAAATGCTGACAAAATTCCCAATTTCCCAACCTGATTTCTGAACTGAGCAATGCCATTGCATGCATCTAATATGCATCTAGACAGCTGAAATGGAAAATGATGGGTCACCTCAAGAATTGCCTGCTCACCGTGCGCACCACAAGCTCTGAGCAGAGCACGTCAGCGAGCAAACCATTTGAAAAAAAAATGTGGGTCAGGAAACGGGTCGGGTACCATATTTTCTCTTTTTTTTTTGCCGTCCGAGTTGCGGGTTGCGAGTTAGTTGACAACGTTGGTCAGGTTCGGGTTATTTACACATTGACCCGCGCATCACTGATGCGCACTAAGCAGGGCTCGCACGACTCTCTCAGCTGCTCAACCTCTGCACGCTCGACAAGTACACTTTTAAGACATTTAAAAATGTCAGATCGCTTGTGATCGGTAATTTTCAACACATACATTAATTAATAATTAATATTTAATTAACAACAATAAAACACCAATACATATTTGCTGAAGAATATAAAAATCAGGAATAAAACATGAAACATAATGAATGGTCTAGTCCTTTCAATAATTGAGAATCAATTTAGAATACTATTATAATTCGGCAGTCATTCTGGGCATTTCTTTAGAGTTTACTTATTTTTGTATCATTTAAGCAAGACAGTTGGGTTTTTGTATTAGTGATGTTATGTGTGTTTATTTTCAAGTTAGTTTGGGTGGGTTTGGTTAATTTGCACTCCTTTTACATAAAAGTGTAACGGTCACCGTTATGGAGAGAGATGTGTAGGGGAGGGACTTGTTAAGGGCGCTAAGAGGAGGTCTGGCCCAGGGAGTAATTCCATGTACAAATGCAACTTAATAAGAGCATGATTGTGTGCAAGCTATGCAACAAGGAGTTTGCATATCATCGCAACACATTGAGCCTGAAGTAGGGCTGGGCGGTATACACCGCACAATATATTATGCGCATCTCATCAGTAAAGCCGGTTTTTTGATTAGCGCTAAAACTACGTCATCTGTATTTAGAAGGAACGCCAGCTTATACATAGCCGTAGA
>JAUCNO010000236.1:1929793-1950959 GCA_032353835.1 Enteromius viviparus
GCTAGCTTATACACAGAGCCGTAGATCGCTGACAAGCTGCGCGTTGAGTTTCGCGGGTGATTCAACGCGCAGCTTGTCAGCGATCTACGGCTCTACGGTATATACCGCCCAGCCCTAGCCTGAAGTATCACCTCAATGCTTAACATATAACAGCTAGAGTGGTTCTCAGGTCAAATATTTATGTGCGATTAATTTCGATTAATTAATTATGAATCCTCTAATTAATTAGATAAATTTTTTTAATCGAGTCCAGGCCCTAGTAAATATACAACCATGTTAAAATGCAGCGCATAAAAATGCAAGCCATGAAAACACAATGCATTAAAAAGCAAGCACTGTTAATTGCAATGCAGTTTTTTTCCCTCAATTTGTGGTATTCAACAAGCTTTTTATTTTTAAATACTTTAGGCAGGATTTTTGTTCCATAATTGTCTAAAAGCAATACATAAAAATTGACCCTGTTTGCTTAATAGACGTTCCTAGGTTTTGAACAATGTGAAGTTTACGCCAAAGAAATAAAACGTTTTTTATCGTCAAAATGCAACACTTGATCCATCTCTAAAAAGATGTTTCTTTTTGGATAGCATTACCAAGAAGGTCTAAAAATCATTTCATTCGATTGCAGCATGAATTGTGCCCTCTTTGTTCATGCACATTTTTCAAATGTTCAAGTATATTTTCTGTATGCGTTTTACATTATTTTAAACATGACCAAACAGCACGAGTAAATGATTTTAAACCACACAATCATTCTTTACCCAATCTACTCAATCCATTCTCAGTATATCGACAGACTACGGATTGTGATGTCACTGCGCAGGCAGAGATCACTAAATCTTAATGACTGTCTTGTTAATCCACTTTCCTAAGCTCAATAGTTCAGGTCGTGATCTTGAGTGGCAGATACTGGCACTGGCATGATATCAGACTAAACATGAGTGCGTGAGGCTCAAGAGTCAAGACACTTTCACACTACAGCTTTGGTGTGGATTTGAGTCCAACTGACAGCAGAGTTTAGTTTATTTGGCTGTATAAATGGCTGATCTAAACTCTGAGGTGAAACAAGCAAACTGTATGAAAGCATGAATGCATCAAGGTCCGCATATACAGCAAAAACATCTGAAGTCCATCCAAAAATCTAAGTAGCATATACCAAAATGTATGCAAACATCTCTGATACATCAAGAAGTAAATCTCATTCATTAAAAATGATTCTGGGAGTTTGTAGCAGTGCAGTGGTTGGTAGTTTTATGAATGACAGTTGACCCTGCAGGAGATCTTCTCTTCCACTTCAGTAGTCAGACAGGCCATGAGTGAAGCCACTCAAGCAGAACCTGCCCCGGTCAGGGCTAATGTTCACTCAACACCGCTGTGAAGCTCCCCGAGCAGAGGCACAGCCCGTGCCAACATGGAGAGGGACAACAACACTAATCGCTTTGTTAGGGACTTGAGCCGTCAGTTGTATTTAAAGGAGATTGTGGTCTGTTTGTCATTAGGTGCATTTCCATTCATTTATTTTTTGGAATATTGCATAAAAGACGCTAGATGGAAATGGCAAATCATGCATAAAATATGAAAATGGACACACACACACACACAAAAAATTATTACACTCAACTGAGGCAGTTGCAACCAAGAAATAAAAATAAAAAAGTCCAATGATTTTGCTTCGACAGGTCACTAGACTGGATAAGGTGACTAACTAACTAATCTCATTTCACACATGCTAAAAGTCTTTATGAAACGCCTGAGACAAAGTCATCAAAATTATCTGGTAAAACAACCACCCAGAGCTTTCTTAAACAATTGCATTCCCAAATAGACTATTATACATTTGTCTCTAAAAAAACAAGATAACATTGTTATTGCATTTTATCAGCTCACAGGCTTTACCAATTCCAGCAGCATTTTATTATTTATACTTTGCGCCAGCTTCTCAGGAAGTGCAGATTTTGTTTTATGGCATTCCAAATTTTGGTATATTCACAAATTTGGATAAAAACATAGCGACAGCAGATATTATAGTTTGCGCACAACTGATAATACCTTCACTTCACTTTTAAGCAAAATAAAAATTGCATCAGTCAACCTTCCTACAATACTGGATAAAAAATGTCTTGATGTACAGATGTGTACAGTACTATAGAAGTTTTACCACATGTAAAGTCAAAAATCTAATGTATTAAATAGCAATATCCCACCTATGTCTTTGAATGGTTTACAGCATTTGAAGCAGACTAATCCCTCTTTTATGAGTCTATTCTTTCAATGAATCTCTATGATTCAGGTTCTAATCCAGGCCTCATCAGCATTCCCAATGGGTTCTGCATTCTTGTTTGTAGCATTCAAATGGAAACATGAATCAAAGCCATCCATTTAATCTTATCTATCCTGAAGCATCACAACTGAGCTAAAGTCAAAGGTCAGGTATGAAGAGATGATTGCACAAAAATCGTGCACTACCTTGTTTTCTGTCCTACGTCCACAATTAATTCACTATATTTTGTGGCTTTAACATTTTGGCGGGGGGAAAAAACAAACTAAAGCGATAAATAGCTGTTCCCTGGATTTTTTTACTAAGTCTAAATCCGCATGGGCTGAGAAGTACAGAACACTGCCAGAAGAGGATGACAGTTTGTCTGGCCGCAGTGACAGGCCTGCGATAGATTAGACTGCTGTCCGTGAGTCACAAGGCAAATGCGATGACAGCAGTGGCAAAGTCTTGCAGCAGGACTGACAGTTCCGAGTCACCATAGTGATGCCTAAAGCCAGTGACTCATGTTCACAAAGGAGAAAGAGTCCAAAACAGACAGCCGATGCTAACGGTTCAAATGACTGAACAATTACAACGCTGATCCTGCCGCCTGGCACTCACATCCTGATTAACATAATAATGTACCATGTTATTTAAATAAATGCATTGGAAATACTAGCTCGTCCATGGCCTCATATTTTATCACACCAGTAAATCGCACAATCAATGTCTCTTGGTGTTGGTGTTGCTAACTCGTGGTAATATCATGTTGTGTAACTGTCAGAAAATGTATTTACTATTTGCTCTGCATCAGTTAAAAGGGAAATTAAACATCATCGGTGATAAATGCAGACAGTTGTCCTTTTTTAACGTATTGTCGCGTTACGTTCACAAAGGGAGAACCTCTCCTAATGATTCAATGCGTCAGTGAACCGTGTAGATTCGAACCGATTCAAAACATTTTCTCCAAACCTTGCGACTTTTCATGGAACAGAGCCAAAAGACTGAATCACTCCATTCACGAATCGAGCATCACAAGTCTATCTATTAAAGCTATCTGTCTCTATCTAAACATGAGATAACGATACAGAGTAAAAAACATAGTACCAAGCTCTTTCACTTCAAATTTGCTAAATCCCAGCCTCAAGTTACTGAGAAGTAACAGTTGCCTACTTACATAGAAACCTATACAAATGTAGGCAGAAAGAAATGTTAATAAAAAAATAAATAAAACACGTTAGACATACTTTAGAGGCTTTTGCATCTGATAGCTATATATACCTGCCAGTGTCATATAGTGTAAATAAATAAATGAAGATATAAACTTATACATTTTTATGTAGTCAAAAAAACTGTTACTGGTAAATAAATTAATTCTACTCAAACCTCTACTCAAATAAATAAATACATTTCTTTATCATTGTATATTTCCATAAATACAGTACACACACAGTAAATATTTGTGTTTACTGTATATATATATATATAACATATACAACACATTTTAATACATATAATATATACATGTATGTGCTTACACACACATAATAAATATACACATATATTATGTAAACGAAAACTTTTATTTTTGAAGGAAGCAGTTAATCACTTAACAGCATTATTTAACATTACTTCAGACTAGCATTCAAGCATCACATCTGATTTATTTAGAATGGAGTTATGTGTATGCATGAGGTGAGAGTGTGTTTTGTGGGTAGGGTCTGTGCTGGATTATGAGCTTAAATCATCCGGTTACCTCTCTCTGTTGACCTGCTCTGAGCTCAAAGAGGGGGAAAACCAATTAGTCTGATGAGATTCTTCAAATGCGTTTTTGCTCTCCAGAAGTGATGTGATTCTTATCCACATAAATGCATCATTTTCATTCTCTTACCTGATGACCAGAAATGATACAAAATATAGACACTTTCCGCAAACTCCTACGTTCATCCGTGCATCTTCATTTAAACAGCTTTCTGAAACCAGCTTAAGCGTTCACATACACGTGCTTAACTTGATCTACACACAAATCCACCAATGCTGTAATTCCAGTGAAAGCTCAACAGAGCACAATGGCAATGTGCCCTTGTTCAGACAACTGTTGAGCGAACACAGGCACAAACACAAACAGTGCTTTGCTCGCAGCTTTGGATGGATCACAATGTGCAATGTATCCTTCCTATTCAACAACACAACCACACGTTACAACCCTTTTAAAATATAACCTAAAAACAATGTTTATAAATATCTGCTCATATTATTATTGTTCTCTGCCACAAAACAATTACTGTACATTTTAAAGAAGAAAGTGAAAGCCTATATAACAGATTCAATTTAAATGGTAAACAGATACATTAACTCAAAAAATAAAATGAACAAAAAAAATTATTTACAGTGTTGGGTATATAACATAATCTGGACTAGACCATAGGTTTTATAGTCTGACTACTTTTTTTACCACTCTTTATCTAACTCCTTTATCACATAGATTTGTTTGGGATTAGTGTGTGACATCAGAAAAAAAAAAAAAAAGAAAATATACTCTTTGTTTTTATTTACATGATGATGAAATGCATTAAACATTACGACAGAACTTTAGTGCCACCCAAAAAAAAAATCGAAAACTACGAGAATAAAGTCGTAATGTTACGAGATTAAAGTCGAAATACTACGAGAATAAAGTCCTAATGTTACGAGATTAAAGTCGAAATACTACGAGAATAAAGTCCTAATGTTACGAGATTAAATTCGAAATACTACGATAATAAAGTCCTAATGTTACGAGATTAAATTCGAAATACTACGAGAATAAAGTCCTAATGTTACGAGATTAAAGTCGAAATACTACAAGAATAAAGTCGTAATGTTACGAGATTAAAGTCGAAATACTACGAGAATAAAGTCGTAATGTTATGAGATTAAAGTCGAAACTACGAGAGTAATGTCGTAATGTTACGAGATTAAAGTCGAAACTACAAGAATAAAGTCGAAGTAATTTATTTTTTTTGGTGGCACTAAAGCTCCGTCGTAAAACGTGTACATGAGGTCTTATTTATTTTTACTTTGCAAAATTTTTGGACTCTTTACAGTTATTTTTATATGATTAAAACACCATGAAAAGTGTAAAAAATTTGTAAATCTTAAGTGAGAAGTGAAAAAGCATATACATAAAAATTGGTTTATATTAGTTTTCATGTGTAGTAATCATACTAAAGTGTGGGAAACATCTTAAAATTGTGTAAAATTTAACTTAAATATTAATTAAAATAGTTTTCTGCAACATTGATTTGAATATAAATTAATTAATTCCTATTTGATGTTTGATTTTTCACCAGTTACTTTTCATGCAATGATAGTTTTTTGGTTAGATAACGGTTTATCTGAGTTATCTAAATAAATAAATAAAACATGTGCTTCTAATGCCTCCAAAAAAGTAAAGGGACAACAACGTGGGCTGTATTCATGAAGTGCCAAAAATTTCATGAATCATAAGAGAAAAAAAACTTACGAGGACACTTCAGTAATATGTCATATTTCTTTCAGCCATGCTTGATGGGTGTCTTTTTGTTTCTTTCAGGTTCTGAATCCTAAGAAGAAAGGCAGGAAAAAGAAATACGTCAACTCTGGCACGGTACGTGTGAATGGATTACCTGTCAAGCGCTCTCTTCTTCTGATTTATTCTCATAATGACTTCCATTATCTCTCCTCTCTCTCTCACTTTTACTCTCTCTAGGTAACACTTTTGTCCTTCAAAGTGGAATCGGAGTACACATTTGTGGACTTCATTCGAGGCGGGTGAGTGCCCCTTAAAAGTCCCTGGATAAATTGGGCTGGAGAAAGATGCAGATTTGCTGGTTTGAGAGCAGCTGGAGCAGGCGTGCGTGTAAACCTTTTGTGGAATTGTGATTACTCAATCTGAATAACTAGCGTTTGGGACAATACCAATAAACCAGAGTGGATCTTAATGTCATTGAGCCCTAAGGGCAGTTCACTTACCATTTATTTTTCAGGCGTTGCTAGCACGTGTGTTGAATACTGATATTTGGAATATTTTGCATTGCAACCTGTGCTTCAAGGCTATACCCAGTAATAGCTAAATGATAGATCATGTAAAAAGTCATTATGATTACTAATTTATTGTGAAAGTTGTTAATTGACACCGTGTCACTTACATAATTTCCATTACTGGAGTCGTGCAAGCATTAAAGCCCTCATGTTTTTGAAAGTAACCAGCAAAAAAAACATGCTTACTAAGAGCAGGCAGTAAAGAATGAGTAAGAAGCAAATATTTAAATAGTTCACTGCCCTAATAAAAAAAAAAACTAAAGCAATCATACCACACTCATTTCCAGATATGTGAAATCAAGCCTGTGATTCAGTATACCAGCACATCATGCCATATGCTTGCTTTCTAATTGCATCTAGACCTTTAACTATGCATTGACTTAATAAAAACAAGAATATTTATTTTTGTTTATTGATTGAGTCAACATGACTAGTTTAGAAGCATTTTAATAATTTGCTCAGATGATTAAATTAAATTAAGTTTCAGCATCTTTAACTACTATTGCTATATATATATATATATATATATATATATATATAAAATTGTCTACTAAAGTCTATGTTAAAAATCAGTTCAATTTAAACCTTGTAATAAGTTAATTATTACTAACATATAACAACAAAATGTTGCTGCAAATTAGTTCATATGAATAGCAGATATTTGGACCTTTGCTAAAGGTCAGGTGTCTTGCTACCTTTGATGTATCAGTAATATGGATTAGGTTTTGTTCATGTCAGCTTTAGCCATTAAAACAAAAGGCAGAGCGAATGAATACTACGATTTTTTTTTAAGTTTCTTAATTTAGCTTTTGCAATAAATAAATGTGCAATAATTATAAACAAATTTTGCAACAAAAATAAATAAATGTGCAATAAAATAAACAAACTAATAAATAAATAATTTTAACTAGTAGCCTTTGTATAAACCACCATTTAGAAGTTTAGAGATTTTTTAAAATGTTTTTGAAAACTTAAATAAAATTGATTTAATATTTTCCATTTTAACGTAATCTGGCAAAGCTACATTTTTTGCAGCCATTACGCCTATCTTCAGTATCACATGTGGTGCCTTTTTTATTATTTGATCTTTTTAAATATTCTTTGATGAATAGAATGCTCAAAAGAACTGCATGTCTTTAAAAATAGAATTTTTACAATTTTTTGCAACATTTTGTCATGTTTTTGTAACACTTTCCAACAAGGTGTAATTTTGTTAACATTAGTTACTGTATTAACTAACGCAAACTATGAACAATAAAATTATTATACTATTTATTTAATCTTTGTTAATGTTACTTAATGAAATACAGCTGTTCATTGTTAGCTCACAGTGCACTACCTAGTGTTATCAAACACAGCTTGAGATAATAATGCATTAGTAAATGCTGAAATTAACATGAACTAAGAATAATAAATGCAGTAGTTTGATCATTCTTAGCTCATATTAACTAATTTTGTTAACAATATTAACTAATGAACCGATTGTAAAGTGTTACCTAAATATCTTTACTTTCACTTTTGACCAAATGAAAGAAGCCTTAGTGAATGAAAATCACCTCATCTTACAGACACAAAGCTTTTGAACCATAGTCTTACAGTCAGCACATGTAATATAGCATGTCATATTAAGTATCCATATGTATGTACTGCATTGGTTGCAAACTTTTGACTGTGATTCTTTTCAATGTTAAAAACAGAACACAGCTCAACTTCACTGTAGCCATAGACTTCACTGCTTCTAATGGTAAGACCATCTTCACTACGTAAGCATTTGTGTTTGTGTGGTATGCAGTTGTCTCATGTCCGTTTTAGATTTAGAGCTTGACACTGATGTAAGTGACCGCGATGTCTTTTCTCTTGTGTCTAAACTTGTATTGATTGATACCTGAACACAGGAAACCCATCTCAGCCGACGTCGCTCCACTACATGAACCCGTATCAGCTGAACGCTTACGCCATGGCCCTTAAAGCCGTAGGGGAAATCATCCAGGATTATGACAGTGACAAACTCTTTCCTGCCTACGGGTTTGGAGCTAAACTCCCTCCTGATGGCAAGATCTCTCATGCTTTTCCCCTGGTGAGTAACAGCTTGAAAAGAGCCATCATTAACCCTGGAAAGTCTGACATATGAAATCATAGTTACTTTTTAAATGGATCAGTGTAATATTAAATGCATCAAGCTTTTATTACTCATATAGTATGACAATTCTATATTTTAGAGGCCTAAAATGTGCAAAAATAAGCAATTTGGTGCAATTGCTAATATTTATTTAACCGTAAAGTATGATTAAATTCTGATAGCTTATAATGTAAATTAATGAGAGCATTATAACAGCATATAAGACTACTTACATAAAAATGCATTTAAATATCAATTGTCAGTCTGTCAGTTACTTTCCAATAATTTATCTTATTAATAAAATATTTACATTTACTACATTACATTACACTTTACATTAAATAAATGCAATAAATAAATGTTCCTCAACATTTTAAATGATCATATTTGATGCTCACTTTTTAACACAATTTCATGTAAAAAATACATATATATATATATATGTAATCCTACTGTAAGTTGCTTTAGCCAAGTAAGTGTGCATCTTGAAATATTACGAACAGTATGAAAATGATTCTTTCATTTAATTTATAAAAATAAATAAATGGTATATGGTTTAATAATGATATTAAACATACTTGGTAAAAAAAATGTTTTGATCATTTTGGATAATAATAAAATAATGTGTATTAAATATGATACAGTAGGCATTCATGGGTTAAAACACACATACAATATCACAACACAATAATAATTTATCATTTCCTCACTGTCATTCTAAACTCTTTCTTCCAAAATTAAAAAAAAAAAAAATAGTCACCATTGGACCCTGTTGAGTTTTAATGTATAAACAAGAACAGTTAAAATAAGGTTTGGAATAACAAATAGTGACAGCATTTTCATTTTCATTATTAAAGCTAAACTATGCTGTCATGAATTTTTAGTGTTGTACATAGCATATAACAATATCAGAAATGCCTCAGTCCAGTATGAATAAGTCAGAAACGCCTGGTGTTATTCCTCATGTGTTATATATGAACTTGTGGAGATGTTCTGAAATGTGTGTTGTAATCTGACCCCGCAGAACTCGGACTGTGAGAATGCAAACTGCGTCGGCATCGAAGGCGTGCTGGAGGCGTACTATGACTGTCTCCGGAAAGTGCAGCTCTACGGCCCCACCAACTTTGCCCCTGTCATCAACCAGGTGGCACAGTAAGCTAAACAGTTTTCCTGCTATTGACACCAGGTTGAGCTCTCTTTCTGTCTCTCTGCCCTGCGAGCTGAACTCCTTCCTGTCACTATCCACTTGTTATTCACTCTAAAGCCTGTCCTCTCTCCACACAAATGCACTCTCGCGCACACGCGCTCCAAAGACTCCTCCAGAATCCTGCGCTTGACTAACACTTCACTCAGTCTACCTGCTGCTCAGATGCAGTCGAGGTCTGATGTTTACCATGCTGGAAAAAAGAAAAACCTCTTTTAAAGGGTCACATCGTGGATTTTTCTTGTTTGTTTGAAGTGCAAGATTTTGATGTGATGCTATGTAGGCAGAGCTCACAAAACTCAGCTCTCTCAGTCATCAGTTATTTACTGAAGCTGAGTTGCAAAAATGGGTCATTTAGAAATTAGGATGGTTGTGATGTGGCGCCACAAGCGCATTAACATTTGAAATTTAAATATCACGGCACGAATGAGAGTTTGAAGTCTTTAAAATATGAAGAGGTTAGCCAGTCACAAGAGAGGTTGTTTACATTAAGTGTCACAAGTACAGTAGCAAAAATATCCAGGTACATACTGTATTAAGGGTCAGATTATGAATAGAATATTTAATAAAAAAAATATTCAAATATAAAACTGAATTTATTTAATTATTTGTATTTTTTAATATATATTTTTTTTTTACAAATGCTAAGGATGTGGGGCTGAACATTTGACAATGAAAGCACTACATTTGGATTAAAAAAATCAATAAATAATAATTAATTAAAAAAATATTTTTCCACATAATTTTTTTATTAATTTTAACAGTTAATTACAAAAAGATAGAGGCTAAATATTTAATAAATGTGATTTTTTAAAATTTATTTATTTATTTATTTTTTGGCAACAAAACTATAGTAATATCTTTCTAGTAGCTTTATTTACAATTTACAGTATAGATTACATATTATTATATAGAATTCTGACAGATACAACTGAATAATAATAATAATACCTAATATTATTTATTTACATATTTGTTTGTTTATTTATTTATTAAAATTGTCCATTTTAATGTATTATATTAAAGCCAGCAGTATTTTTTAAGTTCTTTTACTCTGTTATTTGGTTTTTTAATTAAACAAAATTAATTTCAGTGTAAAATAATTTCAAAGTTATTACTTCTGTATGTATATTTTACACAGAGATTTGTTGTATAATCAGGTCCAGCTCCAGTATGTCAATAAATAATCATGACAAAATAACTCCCAAAAAACATAGATAGTAAGTATGCTATAAATTTGCCACAGAAGAAGCATGCTGGGTTTGAATTTAAAATCAAGAAAATCAATCTCTGATCTGCTTCACATATCACGTAGATAATGAACCACTCACACACCACAACAGAAGATCTAAACCTTGTACACACATGTGAAGAGGCTTTTAATTGCCCTTGTCAGTTTCAAGGCTTTTTTCGAATCCAGCTAAATCTCTCAATCTGAAGAAAATCAAACTCTCAGAACTGCAGAGGTGCTTTAAGAGGCAGATATTGATCGGCTGCTGCTGCAGTGGTCAACTTTTCAGAGTCGGTATGAGTCTCCTCTATCTGCTCGCCACTTCTTACGTGCCGTGACTGAGACAATATCTGGAGGTGGTTATTAGGGTCGATGAACTGGATGGAACAGACAGATTTAATAAGGAAAGTTCAAGACAAAGGCTTAGCTAAAATAATGAGGATTTTACCAGGTATTTCTTAAAGGTATATCTTAATTATGAGACCCAGAATTCATAGCAACTGCTTTGAAACGTACGTGTTTTAGTGCATGGTTTTCAGTTTTTGAGAAGCAGTGTTTTTGTTTTGCTTAAATATAGAGGCGTTTAACTGTGTAAATCCTCAGGTGTGCGTCAGAGGTGACAGATGGCTCTCAGTACTTCGTGCTGCTGATCATCACAGACGGTGTCATTTCCGACATGGTACAGACTAGAGAAGCCGTGGTCACCGTGAGTAATTTTTAATGGTAGACCTTCACAATGTTCTGTAAATACAATAATCTTGTTAGCAGGGCATTGATCGGACACTGCTGCCCCTTCCCTGTTTACAGGCGGCGTCTCTGCCCATGTCAATCATAATTGTGGGAGTGGGCCCAGCTGAATTTGATGGTGAGATTGTGGAACTGCAAACACAGATGCTCTCAAAATAACATAATATGTGATGTAACTGTTCTCGTGTTAATGTAACAGCAATGGAAGAGTTGGATGGAGATGAGGTCAGGGTGTCCTCCAGGGGACGTGTTGCTGAGAGAGACATTGTCCAGGTACATTATATTATCCATCTCTACTGTATGTGATGCTTTTTTTCAATTCTGAAATAACAGAGAGACCCCCCCTCCCCTTTTTATTAAATATTATATAATGCTTAGAATGTTGCCACTTACTTTATTGCCATTTTGATTTCTTTTTTGTGTGCATTGTGTGCCTTTTTTAAACTTAAATGAAGATTTTTTAAGCTTGCAAAATATACCATTGCAGAAAAAGATTTATTTGAATGAGAACTATGAAAAAAGAACATGAGATATATATAAATATATATTATTTATTTATTTATTTATTTATTTATTTATTTTTGAAAGCTATTAGTTATGTCAATTACTGTCTCTTAAATGTCTTAATGCAATTAAAATGCAGGTTTTATTAAGATTCATCTTTGTATATCTGTAGTTTGTGCCGTTCCGGGACTACATCGACCGATCCGGGAATCAGGTGCTCAGCATGGCCCGACTGGCCAAAGATGTACTGGCCGAGATACCTGACCAGCTGCTGTCATTCATGAAGAGCAGAGGCGTTGATCCCAGACCAGCCCTCTCCCCTTCTCCCACAACACAGATAAACGTCCACCTCTGATCCCAGAGCAGGGTTTTATCCTTCACATCTCAAACCCCCGGTCCATCACTGGGGACGCACATTTTTACTTTCCACATCGGTTAGCAGTAGCACATAATGTAGTTAAAATAATAATCAACCGAAATCAGGAATATGTTAATGTAAGTGTGTGGTGTAATACTTTATAATCAGCCAGCGATCAATCAAAAAACACAGCAGCTTGTGATTGCCTTGAAATGAAAGATGTGGACGTAAAAGAGGGTGAAATTACTGAAAAAAAATGTCTGGGTCATATTTTCTCCAAAAAAAAAAAAACCTACATCTCTCATTACCCTAAAAATACTTGTTTACTTAAACTATATAGTACATTTATAAATACAGTTGTAAGTAGACTAAAATGTAGTAAATTAGCATGAAATTAATCACAATGAGCAAAACATTTATTATCAGACTTGAACTATATGGTACCTGATATTGTTAAAGATGTTACAAAACTATTTTCTCGCATAGAATTATTTAATTTTATAATTTTTGAATATTTAGAATTATTAATATTAGATCAATTAATTATTTAGTCATTTTTATATACTCAAAAAAGCCTTTTAATTTTAAATGCTGAAAAACATAATATTTTTCACTATGTTATAATTGTATAATTATTAGTGCTGTCATCAATTAATCTGGATTATTCACATCCAAAATATTTTTTTTTTCCCCATAATGTACGTGTGTGTGTAGTGTGTATATTTATTACATACAAATACACACACACACATGCATGTATATATATAAGAATGTTATGATTATATATTAATGATTATATATTAAATATATTTATATATTACGTAAGAATAAATATATAAATGTATATACGTGTAAATATTTATAATATGTATACACAAAAAATATATACAGCACACACACACACATATATATTATGCAAAGAAATAATTTATTTTTTATTTATTGTTTGACTAGTAATTTAATTACATTTACTTAAATAATCGTAATATGGTAAAGTTTAATATCCTGCGACTTTAGAGACACTTTAGACTGCCCTTATTATATAATAT
Organism: Enteromius viviparus; assembly: GCA_032353835.1. Classification (NCBI taxonomy): domain Eukaryota; kingdom Metazoa; phylum Chordata; class Actinopteri; order Cypriniformes; family Cyprinidae; genus Enteromius; species Enteromius viviparus. Next base: position 1,943,322 of record JAUCNO010000236.1, read on the forward strand.
TTCGTTTTTGTGTTAAAATATCATCTGGACATTTCTTATACTGAAATTTCTCCAGGAACATGAGGCTCCGGCAGAAAGCTTGCACAGGCTGTGCTGTACGCTGTAATACCCAACCACGCATGCACAGGTCACATTTAACGCCATCAACTTTATATTTCATGTAGTTTCTAAGGTCAAGATATTTTTTCATTTTCTCACTGGCTGAATTAGTTGCGCCGGCACACTCTTGAGTGTGTAAATATTTTCTAATTTGTGCCCGATTTTGAAAGGAGCTAATAAGTAGCTGCATGTGGCAGAAAAACAGATGCCTGTGTGGGAACACCGACGCACCCGGAGTCTTCCGCACACCTCGAGTGGATGCAGCTAATTACCTGCAGAAACAGAGGTGCCAATCAGTGCAATTCAACCAGAGAGAGGAAGATTGAGGGAAGAAATATCTAGAGTGTAATCAGCAGAGGTTAATGGGCACAGGAAGTAGGCAGACGTATGGCGTGACAAAGATAAATCAGGTGATCAGCAGAACGACTGGAAAAGAGGGGGATTTTACAGGTGAACCTCATGGAGAAACGTCTAGGTCATACTTTACCACAAAAATGAAAAAAGGACCATTACGATGTATGCATTGTGCATTAGATGCATTAAGATGTACCACATTCTGACATTTTTACAACAAAATTATTCCCTTCCACAAACCGTACACTCAAACCCAGACCCAATGATATATTATATTTAATACATTGAATGCAACCTTTATGTACACATACAATTGCACTTTATTATTTATATATTTTACAATTTAAATTAGGTATGCACTGTATTGTATATTGGTACCTTATTGGTTATTGGTTAATGTTGGATATTTAATTGTACATCCTGTTTTTCTCTTTGGATTTGATAGTGCTCATCTAAAGTTTATATTTAAAAGCAGTAATTTAAACACTTTAACAAATATCAAAATAAATATCTATTTTTCATACTGTACATTATAGTTGTTTACAATGTCTTGATGCCTAAATTCACCTGTAGCATTTAAAATACTTTATTTTTTATTAAGTGCTTTATTTTTATTGTATTTAGACAAAGTATTATAGAATTTTAGTATCAATATCGGTTTGATTTATCGGTTATCGGCCATAACATAACGTGAAAATATCACATTTTAATAGTAAAAATCATAGTCAAGATTGGTGCATAGCTAATTTAAATAGTTTGTCTTTTTTGCAGTACTGATATTGAAATTAAAAAGAAATAATGAAAATAAAGTAAAGCCCTTACCCTTTTGAATTTGGGATGACAGATGACCTCGACATTTCTTGACATTTTTCCATGGGGTTCAACTTAATACACTGCCATTTATTTCCAAAAATGATTGTAGACTCATTGAATGTTTGCCGAGATTGGTTAATTTTTCCATTCTTTCATTCTGCTGTACATAATAAATAGTGCAATAACATTTGACATGCATTGTTGCATCTCACCACAATTTATGGCTGTATATTTCCGTCACAACCCTTGTTGCTGTGATCAAATATTGCTCAGCTACTTTTACGTTGAATACCGTTTTCTCCATATTTATATATACAATAATCTATCGGAAATGTTCTAACTGTTGCTGAACTGTAGATTTGAATGATATTTGTTTCATAGTAAAGACAGCTATAGTAAGCTGCTTGTGCCAAAGTGCTACCATGTAAAACATTCCTGCCAAGGTTGTGTATCGATTATGTAAGGCAAAGATGTTCCTTTTATATCTCCTTGTTGTGTTTTTAATAAAGCATGAACGTCTTGTGCTGACTTCTGAAGGGTTTGCCATGCTTATTCACAGGATGGATGTGAGGTGTGCGTTTGTGAATCTTGTCAATCCCTGTTCATTGTAATTGCATGGAAAAGAGGAACAAGGACATTCTTCAGAATATCTACTGTTGTTTTTCCCTCAAGAAATACCACCATGCAAGCTTGGAACGACATGAGGGTGAGTAAATCATGACAGTTTTATTTCTTTTAGTGATCCAACACATGAACGTGACACATATTTTGGTTTTGGTAGTTACCGGACCTGATGATAACCATTCGAGAAGAGCAGCTGAATAGCTATTTAAGTCTGTTTAAGTATGTTGGATTCTGTCTACCATGTATTCATGTTTTGGAATTCTAATGTAGGCTCTTGACTGGCATCTGGTGGTGAATATATAGCTGTTTATTCCCTCCAGTTGCATGTGTGTAGGAAGGAATGGATGTGTCACAGTTTGCAGAGGTAAAAGGTGAGAAGATGATGTACAAGTTGTACTCTTAGAATATAACAAAGCAGTTGAACTAAAGAATAAACAGCCTTGAACCAAAGAACATTATATGATAGTTTACGCTTATTCATTTAGCATTGCATTGCATTCTAGTTTGAGAGTGAATTGCATTGCAAACCATGTTCCAAGACGCCATTAGTCTGCTCATCTTGCTATAGGGTCAAGTCTTCAGGGGTGATCAGTGTGAAGTGTTGATTGTGTGCGGCACTCAAGGGCTTCTTGACATCTGCTGGAGATCTCTAGAAATTACCCTCTGTCTTCAATGTTGGCTTGTGGTTATGCACATTTCATTCTACATGTATGAGAGGAGGGAACTTCATCATTTACTCACCTTCATGTAGCTACAAACCCATGAAAGACAGAAGGAATGTTCAAAACTAGATAGTTGTATTCCAAGCCGTATGATAGTTATATGTGAGAAACAAATCAAACTCTTCACACAACTAATTTTGACAGAGTGATAGAATGATGGAGGTTTCTTCATTCTTAAAAGATTTCAAAAGAAGTTGTAACAGTCATTCCATAAAATCTTTTAGGTTTCTTCAAATAACTTCATGATATTTTCTAAGTGTAAAAAAAACATTTTAATAATTTAAAGAACCTTTTGATTATCTTTTGTACAATGGAAAGTTTCTTCATGGAAACATAATACCAATAAAGGTTTCAAATAGGGGGTTTCACAGAAATGCAATAGAAGAACTATTTTTGGTTCCTCAAAGATCCTTTCAGTGAAGTTCTAAAGAATCCTGTTTTTGAAGAGTGAAGAACATTTTAATAATCTTACAAATCTTTTTCCACTATAAAGAATCTTCGAAAGATTTCAAGGATGTTAAAGGTTCTTTATGGAATCATCGATGCCAATAAAGAATCTTTATTTTTAAGAGTGGGGGTTTCTTCACGCAAGCTACAAGCTTTTTTTGTAATGATTCCATAAAAAAAATAAAAAAAAAAGATTCTTCAAAGAAAATTTTCCAATGAACATCAAATTCTTTTTTTTCTTAGTTTCTAAGAATCTAAAGAACCTTTTTCCACTATAAAGAACCTTTTGTGGTTCTTCAATCAAATAAACATGAAAAGAAACTACGTATATAAAATAAAAACCTCTTTAAAAAAATAAAGAACCTTTATTTTTTAAAAGTGTACTTCATTTATGCTTCAATCCATGTAATCTTTATGGAACCTTTCCATTTCACAAAAATGTGGAAAATGTTTATCGAGCATGTAACCAAAAATGGTTCTTTTATGGCATGACTGAAAAACCCTCATTTAAAACCTTTATTGTTATTAATGTTAATTAATGGTTACATGAAGAAACCTTCCATTGCATGAATGATTGTTAATAGTGGAAAACGGTTCTTCAGATTATTACATAATTATAGACATAATGGTTCTTTAAAGATTCTTACTTGTTTTAAAAAACAACTCAAACTTTTGTTCTCAGGAACGATCTGCCTGGCAACACGTTAGCCGTTCTCAGGTTATTTCATCAAACATTTCCCCTGCAGACAGATACCGCGTGTGTGTTTTATGTAGGTACTATTCTGGCTCTCCTCTCTTTCCCATGGGTCTTCTCAGAAGATTCAAGTCCTCCAGCGCTTCTCCCACATGGATCTCGATGAGTAAACATCTCTGGAAGGCTAAGTTTACCCTCGCACCTCTCCACACACGCTTCTCCAGCACCTATACAATATTCTCACTGTAAGGGAACATTTTGTTCGATCACTGTCCTCTAGTGGTAACACAAAACATCTTCAAAGTCCAAGTTGTTATTAGCAGTGCATGCTAAGGCATGTTTGTAGTGGAGGTTAAGGGTTCTTCAGTTCTTCATGTTTGGGGATAGTCCCCCCCAAAAAAAAAAAACATACCGCAAGTCACATTTTAGGAGTTTTAATTCTAAAAAGGCTTTTTTGGGTAAATGTTTAGGTTTAGTTATATGATTAAATATAATTCAGTTCAAGTTTAGGTCACTTTTTCCTTCTCAATGGAAGGAAGGCAATAAAAAACGCATTCAAAGAGGCCGCTGTATCTTTACAACTGCCTGTCCCAACGCTCGTACTTCCATTTCCTTTAGATTAGATAATCTTTGGTCTAAGTGGAGCTGTTAGGTAATGATCATAACTGAAAAACTCACAGCGGACTGATCGACCACAGCAGAGGACGTTTAGGAGAGCGTGAAGAGACAGATCCACTGCAATGAAAGCGTTTACAGGGAAAGACTCTTGACTGCTTCTCATTAGAGCTGAGATCTTTGTGGTGCTGTCGAGGAACATCTTGCGCAACCCGGCTCAAAACCACAAAAAAATCCATAGGGGTTTGGATCAGCATACAATGCTGCAATAAAAAGGCAATTAAAATCCATGTGTTAGGAGAGTTTAGTCTCCAAATCAATTACACTGAATAACTCAATCTGGATCTTTCTGTTGTTTTCTTCTGAGGCGCAGTAAACGTTCTCTAGTTTTAATGAAAACCGTTTTCTCATTATTCAACACAGATTTTTACAGGAGGGATTCTCCACCCAAACATGTCATTTCTATCACCATTTACTCACGTGTTTCCAAAACTGTATGCATTTCTTTCTTCAGCTGAACACAAACGAAGCTATTTTGAAGAACTTTGACGACTGATTAAAGTAAAAGTAAGTCATAAGCCATACTATTTTGGACTGACATGAGGGAGGCAAGTGATGACAGATTTTTCAGGGTTTTTTTGTGAAGGATCTCTTTAACTTCAACCACACCCTATGAGAAAAAACTATTTCAGCAATACTGAACATGCAAAATGATTGACAGCCAGAGAATCTCAGGATATGTTAGGCATGATATTTTATTAAATAATACTTGTTTAATATTGTAAATATGTTAAAAATACATCTTTGTTACATATAAAGTATGCAGTATTAAATGTAAATATTAAAGCCAACAAGAAATGTTTTATGAATTTTTTTAATGATCTTTATTTGTTAATGAAGTAAATATTTATTATTATTATTTTGTTATTTTCATAGACATTTCAATTTGTTTGTATATTATATAAACACATAATAGGCTGTGTTATTTTATAGTATAAAGGAGGCACTAGTTAATAATATTTAAAATTAGTTGTCATTTTTCATTTGAATTTGAATATTGTAATAATTTTGTTTCAGTACATCAAGGTGAACTAAAATGAGAACTTTTGCCTAGGCAGCTAGCTACAATAAAGTGTAAATTCTTTCATCTTTATTTTATGATTTAATTGAAGTCTATTTTATTTCAAGCAACAAAAATCATGTAGGTAACTATAGGAAAGTAAACAAGGTAAGGTTACATTTGATGCCATACAAGTGTACTGTAAGTGTTAAATATACTGTAAGTCTAGATTTGCAATTAACTCCCAAACTTTGTAAAATAACTTTTTTTTTCAACTACATTGCCTGAAGTGGTGCATTACAGTGCTGAATTACAAAAAGTCTATTACATGCTTTTTTTTTTTTTTTTTATCTTTCCGTCTGCTTATGCATGTCATTATGTCCCTATAATGTCATCAAAATGTAAGCTGGCAGTCAAATCCTGTTAGTGAATTTACATTAAGTTTATATTCACAAAACAGCACGTAAAAACAACAAACTTTTCTGTTGTGTTTTCTTTCCTCCCCATTTGTAGCTTTTGGTCTTTTTGAGCTCCAGAGCCAGAACTTTCTTTTCCTCTCTCTCTCAAAAATGAGGATGGATGTTGTTTGAAAAAACCAATGAAAGCACAACATTATAGAGCTCTCGCCGTGAAAGCAGCACGTGAGTGCAACAGAAGTGACGTCCCAGAACGTGAGGGTACCAGAGTTTACTCATAAATACGAATTCTTGTTAAACGACCTCTCGTTACAGAGGAGGCGTCTGTGCTTCTGAGAAATATTGTCTCCTGGGCCTGAAGGAGGTGGCGGGGTGGCTGTAGAAGAAATACGGTGTCGTTTACCAATCCTGATCAAACTAGTTGTTTTCCATCCTTACCTGTTTCCCATTACCAGCAACAACTGGCTGGCTTTGCGAAAAACAGCTTGTTTCATCATCCTAAAGGGTGTAGAGAACATAAGCAGCGAAGAACAGGGATATTCATAACATTTGCAGTGAGCTCACGCTAAACACAAACACAAGCTTGTCAGCTTTCATGGAAAATAAGTGGTTTGTGGATTTTTGGTTTCATTAGCATACGTAACATCTCCACTCAGATTGATTACGCATGCCGCTCAGTTGCCTCTGGACTGATGGCTTTCAGGTGTTTATATGTTCTTCACTTTATTTATTTGCGCTGGAAAAGTAACAGCGGGACAGCATCATTCAGGCCTGTGACGCTTCGCCTGCTTTAACGAGGGAGCGGAAAGAAATAAGGCAAACATGTGTTGAAAATGGAACGTTTTAAAGAGCCTCAAACAAAAACTGTTTTGTCAGAATGTGGTAGTAGGTCAGACGCGAGCTTAGCTAAGGGAAACTGGGCAAATATCAACAGCGTCTCTGAGGGAGATGGACGTGTGTACTTAGCTTCTGGTGAAGTGCGCTCTCTGTTAGTGGAAAACAATGATCGATTTGGATGCATGTTTCCTCTTACCTCATCGCCACTGGTTTTATGTAACAATGCATTTGAAGTCTTTTTTTTTTTGACACAGACAAAGACGCCTCAGAATTGTCGGCTAAATTAGTAGTGCTAGTGTCGCTCTTATAAATTTCTTATGCTTTCTGGAAGAGTGGTATCAGTCCTCAACACACCTCTCTCAAACTCTTTTCATCTTGTTGGCCCTTTAAATTCAAAGGGATTGAGATTTGGGCATTACTGCATTGGTTAGGAGCTGGTATCAAAGGGATAGTCAGCTCAAAAATGTTTCTTTTGTTTGTTATATACTTACCAGTAGTTTGTTGTTTATATATTCTAATTACTTGACTTGCATGTAAAGTATGTTATTAAATAAGACTGCAACGAACATATGTAGCATATACATTTCTACATGTAAAATGTAATTTTAAAGGCTACTTTTTACAAAATGTAAAAGTCATTTTTGACCATTGGTTTGTGGTTTGTTCATGTCTGTCTTTCTAGCTATATTTGCCATTTAAAAGCTTGGTTAAATCAGTAAGGTTTAGTTTTTGCAAAACAAAACACAAATGAAAACATGGTAACACTTTCTTTTGATAGTCCACTTTTAACGTTCAAAGAAAAGAAAACACAAAAAAAAAAACCACAAAACAAAACATGGTAACACTTTCTTTTAATTGTCCACTTTTGACGTACTTACAAACACACACACACACACACACACACACACACACACACACACACACACACACAGTCTGGTTTGCCATCTTCGTGGGGAC